>NW_020769752.1:1692-73044 GCF_900518735.1 Pseudonaja textilis | reverse complement strand
TGGGAGTTGAAAAACAGAAGGATTCTGCAAGCACCTTTTCTGACTTATACAATCCCTTACTTGGAGAAGGAAGAAGACACTCTCTTCTAATAACTGAAAGATATTACCAGAAGCTGAAGATCTGTTCACTGTATTCCAGAGTGTGAACAAGGAAAAAAAATGAATTTAGATACAAATCCTTCTGGTTGAAGGAGAGGAAAAACATTTTAAAAGAAACCTAAAAGGTTAAAGGATAGCAACTGGACTAAATTTTATTAAACTGTAACATTTCATTACTCATCTAAGTAACTTCTTCAAATGTTCAAATGTACAGTATTGTAACTTTGCAATATGTTTTGGGGAGAAATCCTTGCAGTTTGTATGGCAAGAGTTAATACATTCTAATGACATTGAATCTCTGCCTAACTTATTTTTTTCATTTTGATTGAAGAAGTTACTTGGATGAGTAACAAAATGTCTCAGTTTAATAAACTTTGGTCCAGTTGCCATCATTTAACCTCTTTAGATGCTTTTGGCTTAGATAGTTGAGCCTTCATTTACATCTTAAAACAAAGAGAAGTTTAAGAGATGAGCCAGTAAACCAGAGCGGTTTAGTTTCCCTTTCATGATTCTCTTAACAGAAAGACCAAGCACCCTTCAGTCATGGAAATATTAACCAGGATTCCTGCAGAATGGAGGGGTTGGCTTAAATGTTCTATGGGTTTTTTTGAGATTTCTGAATGTAATATTCTACTATGCTAATCACAAGCCTGTATGTACAGCAATTAATCTAAAGCAGCATACATCCTTTTAAAATTAGCAACATTTAATTTGAAAATTTATATGTCATGGATCCTACCCTTTAGAATATTATGCCTCAAGAGATTAGATTAGCCAAACCCTGTTGGCCTTTTGTAGCAGAGATAGTGTCAGGGTTCCAGCAGTTACTCCAATTAAATCATGAACCTTGAGCCACACTCCCAAAATTAAAGAGGATTTATTTGAAGGTAACGTTCTACGTCCGGCACTAATCTGGGTGTAGCCAACTCTGAGATACATAATTCACTGTCACCTTTGATCCTGCTTTCCCCCACACCTCTCTGGGTGTATCATCCAACGAAAAAACATCCATAGCCAAGAGTCATCAATCATGCTCTCCAATTGGATTTTTTCACAACAGAAAAAAGATGGCTTTCCACAATTCCATTAAAGTCTCCCATCATAATTATATTGGCATAGTCCAGTCCAGTTATTTTCATGTGTAGTTTTTTATAGAATTCTTCTTGTTTATCATTTGGAGCATAAATTGCAATCAAGGGTATTTTTATATTGTTGTCCATTATTTCCACCATTAATACTCTTCCATCTTCATCAGTATAAATCAATTTTGCTGGGGTAGCCTCTTTAATGTATAAAACCACTCCTCTTTTCTTACATTGAGTCAAAGAAGTAAATATTTTCCCTAATTTTGGCTGTACTATGGCTGTACTAACAACTATGTTGTTTTTTAATGTGTACTTCTTGTAAACAAATTATGTCAAACTTTAATTTCCCTAATTTATGAAAAAATTTCCTTCTTTTAACAGCTGAATTAATGCCAATCTATGCCAATATAATTATGATGGGAGACTTTAATGGAATTGTGGACAATAAACTGGACTATAAAGCAACAACAACAAAGCAAAATAGAAAGATTCTCCCTAAATCCTTTTTTAAAATGACAGATGAATTAATCTTAAAAGAAATATGGAGAGAAAGAAATGCTAAAACTAAACAATACACTTTCTATTCAAATAGACATTTATCATGGTCCAGATTAGATATGATTTGGATCTCAACAGAATTAATATCTAATATTCAAGAAACAAATATTGAAACAAGTACTTGGGCAGACCATAATCCAATGACAATTAAATGGAAGGGACAAAAAAAAAAGATCGAGATGGATGCTAAATAATACTATCTTAAAGGAAAAAGATTTTACACAATGGATTGAGAAAGAACTGGCTTTTTTCTTTAGAGAAAATAAAAAGGAAGATACTTCAATGCAGAATGTTTGGGATACAATGAAGGCATATGCCAGAGGTTTGATAATAGATTACATAAGAAAAAATAATATCAGGAAAAGGCAAGCCACTAAAGCCTTGGAAGATTATAAAAGACTTGAAAAAGAATTACAGAAAATGCCACAGAAAAAAGATATTAAATTGAAATTGGACATAACTAAACATAAAATAGAGAAAGAAGAACTGGCACAGAAAATTAGAAATGCTAAACAGAATTATTTTGAAGATGCAAATAAACCAAGTAGATGGCTAGCATATAAATTGAGAAAGGAGAAAGAATCAAGGAAAATATTGCAGTTAATAGATGACCAAGGCCAAGTTTGTCATGGTAATAAGGAGAAAAAGGAAATTATTCGAGACTTCTATGGGCAACTATATAAGCAAGAGAATATTGATGAGAAAAAAGTCAAACAGTATTTACAGAATGCTAACCTACCTAAGATATCTAAAGAGACTGAAGAAATGCTAGAAAGCAATATAACAATGATGGAATTAACTGAAGCACTTAAGAAACAAAATAATGGGAAAGCACCAGGTCCAGATGGGCTTCCGGCAGAATTCTATAAAACACTACAAGAATCATTGAGCATTCCATTGTTAGAAGTCATGAATGAAGCTATGTCAAAGAAGATGATACCTAAAACATGGTCAGAGGCTTATATTACACTTATTCCAAAAGAAGAGGCTGATCCACTGCAAATTAAGAACTATTGACCTATTTCTTTATTAAGTGCAGACTATAAAATCTTTGCTTCAATTTCAGCAGAAAGACTTAAAAAATATTTAAATAAGTTCATTCATGCAGACCAAAATGGATTTCTGCCAAAGAGACAAATTAGAGACAATATGAGAGTAATCCTGGATACTTTGGAATACTATGAGGCACATCCTGAAAAGCAAATGGCTTTGATATTCCTAGATGCTCAAAAGGCATTTGATAATGTGAACTGGAGATTTATGTTACTACTACTGGAGCAGATGGGTTTTGCCAGAAAATTTATTCAAGCAATAGAAGCCATATATCATAAGCAAACAGCAAAGGTAATGATGGAGAGAGAACTTACAGACTTTATTAATATAAGAAAAGGCACAAGACAAGGATGTCCCCTATCTCCCTTGCTATTTGTATTGACTCTGGAAGTATTGAATAGAAATATTAGAGATGACAAAGGCATAAAAGGAATGAAAATTAAAAAGGAAGAATTCAAATTGCAAGCCTTTGCAGATGACTTAGCCTTTATTTTGGAAGACCCTTTAGAAACAGCTCCAAAGCTGGGACTTCCAGTTTGATAGGTTTCGGCAGCGACAGGGATTTGCGATACCGCGCGATCCCTGCTGCACTCGCTGCCAAGGTGCCCCTGATCCATTTGGATTTGGGGGATATAGCTGCCCCATAGTGGCAGCTGAAGGCAGGGGGGATCCTGATAGGGGCTTGGGGGTGTTGCAGACCCCCTCCCCAGCCAGCAAAACCCCCTTTTCCCAAGGTGGAGGAGCGGTGGTCAGTAATGTCCACCACAAAGAACCCTGCAGCTGAATAAGATTGTGCAGGAGGAAGAAAGTCGGAAGAGTCGTGAAAGTGGTTTCTGACCAGGATAAAGCAAGAGAAAGTACCCTGGAATTTGAAAATTGCCAAAGATAGATTGTTTCCAGAGTTACAAGCGGCAAATGGAATTCCAAAAGGGAAAGTTTTTTTTTACTTTTCACTCTCCTTCCTAACGTGACAGCGGATGGAACTATAAGAGAAGAGAAATAGGAAAACCTGCATTGAAGGTAATTAAATGCTGAAGGGATAAGGATTTCTGAAAATTTAAAAAAGAAAAAAAAATCCTTTTTGGTGTGAGTGGGAAGGGACAGGAAAAAAAATTGGAGCAGTATTTGAAAATAAGGAGAAGATTGCCTAGAATTTTAAAGAGTGAATAAACATTAAGAAGACTTCTAAAAGATATATTTTAAATGGAACTTTGTGGAATTTTGTAATTAAATACTAACCCCAGAAAGAGAAAGTGAAGAAGGAGAAAGTACTAAAAAGAAATAGCTTAATTGGACTGCTTGTTGATTTTGGAACTTCTGAGAACTATCTTTGATTAAAAGCACTTGGGTGGTTGTTTGGAAAAACTTTTTCTCTCCATAATGGCATCACTTGTGGATGGATTGAAATGCCAAAAATATAAAAAAGAAGAAAAAGGAGGGAAGGATTCTCTTGGCACTCTTTTTCAATTTTTAGAAATGGCGGTTTGTACTTATGAAAAACTGACTGCGCAACGGGATGACTGGGATAAAGAAGAAACCATCTTTGATGAACAAGTGACTTTAGTTGGGGAAGGAAAGGAGAAAGAAGAAAAGGGAAAGAGGATTTTAAGACTTGGAAAAACAACCAAAAAAGAGAAGAACAAGGTGAAAGGTGGATACTACATTAGAAAACAACAGAAAGGAGGAAAGCAGAAGAATAAAAGGGAGGTGGAGAGACAAGGGGGTAAAGAGGGCAAGGAGAAGAATAAGCAAGGGAGAAAGGAAGGGATGAGAAGCCTTAATGGTGGGGAGCAAGATGAAAAGAAACAAAAGTCTTTTAGAGACAATGGGTAAATTTTATTGAAAAACAGATTCTGGAAAGGTACATAAGATTGCATTTTTATATTTGTATTTAGAAATAATTTTAGAAAATTGGAAATAATATGTAATTTAAAATGTGATGAAATATTTAGTGTAACCTAGTGAAATTTTTGTTAAGAAAAAGAAAGCAATGAAATAAACGGGAGAATTGGAGTAGGAGAAGGGGGAACATTTTAACGAAACAATGATTTAAAGCATGTGATGTCGGGGGGGGGAATAATTATGGAAAGCATAAGTGTTCCCAGAAAAAGAAGGCAATGAAATAAATGAGAGATTTGAAGTAGGAGAAGGGGGAACATTTTAATGAAATAATGACTTAAAATATGTGATGTGGGGGGGGAATAATCATGGAAAATAGGTGTTCCCATAAAAGTATGATATTTAATTGAAAAGTAATGTGTTAAGTGTTTAAGATATAAATGAATATTAATATTAATGAATAGATTTGTATTGGCATTGATAACATTGTATAATTTTAGAATGTACCAAACAGAATCCCAATGTAAGCTGTGTATTTTATATTAAGTATTATAAATGTAGGGGAAAGAGATAAAGGCGTCATACTCCAATTAGTGTATAGGAGAAGTTTTGTTTAATGAAGAAAGATAAATGGATAGCTGGAAACAGAGCAGACAAAGAATAATAAATATTATGATTTGAATTGAGATGAGATAAATAAAATAAAACTAAGAAAGTTTAAAAGAGATGAGAAGCTATATAGAAAATTGAAAATGGTAATAAGATATGGAATGGTATAAAAAATGAATATGAAGTTGAATTTGTGTCTGTACGAAGAGTTGTAACCCGGGACTAAGCAACTTTCAGAAAAGATGTTTTTTATGTTTCTATGTTATGTGTTTTTGTGTGTTTATATTTGATTGAGTTATTAAAACCTTGGAGGAATGTTAGAAGAGGACAATTGAGAATAAAAGATAGAAGAGAATAAAGCAAGTTAGAAGAAGAAATAAGTATAGTGAATAAAAACATATAAAACAGATAAATATAGAAAAGAAATATAACTGAATAAAAGTAAAGGGAGAAATAATGAGCAACTTGAAAGGATATGTATGTGTTTATAAGGAGACGTGTTAATGGTGTATAAAATGTTTTATTTGTTTTGTTAAAATTTACAAATAACTTTTAGAAAAGAGGTTTTATGTTCTTATGTTTTATGTTTTGTATGTCTTTAAAATTAATAAAACTTGTTTTTTGTTTTTAAAAAAGAAACAGCTCCAAAGCTATTGGAAAAGATAGGGACATATGGCGAGGTGGCTGGTCTGAAAATAAATAAAGATAAAACAAAGATTTTGACAAAGAACATGCTACTAAGACAAAGAGAAGAACTGGCAGACCTGTTGAAAATCAAAGTCACGAACAAGGTCAAGTATTTGGGGATATACTTGACATCAAGATGTAGTACATTAAAAGAGAATAATTATATTAAACTTAAACAACAGATAGCCTTAGATTTGAAGAAATGGGAAAACTTACAATTGTCATTAATAGGGAGAATTTCAACAATCAAGATGAATATTTTACCCAGAATCTTATATTTGTTTCAAACAATACCAATTAGACTCGGAAAAGACTACTTTGAAGACTTAAATAAAATTGTGCTGAAGTATATATGGCAAGGTAAGAAAGCGAGAATAAAGCTAAAGCTTTTGCAAAATGCTAGAATTAGAGGAGGTTTGGCCTGCCTAATTGAGAGTTGTACTACCAAGCTGCAAATTTGATGTGGGTCAAGGAATGGATAACACTAAGAAAGACTAGATTGTTGACACTAGAAGGTCATGATTTGCTGTTGGGTTGGCATGCTTTTTATGGTATAAGGAAACTAAAACACAGGTTTACTTTAGAAGACATTATATACGGGAGTCTTTGTGGTTAAACTGGGAGAAGATAAAAAGACAATGTTATTTGAAAATTCCAGTTTGGTTATCGACTATTGAAGCATTTTCCTATCCTACAATTTATAAGAAGGAACAAATAGTTAGATATGGGGAACTATTGGATGAAAAGGGTGAACTTAAATCGATACAAAATCTAGAGGAACAAGGTATAAAGATGAATTGGTTTTCATATGCGCAAATACACTCAAGGTATGATGAAGATTCTAAAACAGGGATTTTATGATAAACAGACTGATCTAGATAAGATTTTGACAGGTACTGATGAAAAGGTGATTAAAAAATTATATGGTTATTTACTGGGAATTAAGCTAGAGGAAGAACAAGTTAAAGAAACTATGATTGCTTGGGAGAAGAATTTTGGATATGGGATTGATTTAGAGAAATGGCAAAAACTATGGTCTCAAAATTATAAAATGACAATGTCAACAGCTTATAAAGAAAATCTGTATAAGATGTTTTACAGGTGGCACTTTCCCCCGACAAGGATAGCAAGAATGTTCAAGAATAAATCTGAAAAATGCTGGAAATGTCATTACCATATGTGGTGGACTTGTGAGGATGCCAGAAAATATTGGACTAAAATCCGCATATGGTTGGAAAAAATGACAAAGAAACACATAGATTTATTGGGAATCTTATCAGATACATACAGTAAAGACTTGAAGTATCTGATTGTAAATGTATTAACAGCGGCTAGGATTGCATTTGCTAAAAATTGGAAAAAAGAGAAAATACCATTGCAGGAAGAAATTATTAAGAAAATATTGGAATGTGCTGAGATGAGTAGATTGACATTTGAAATTAGAGAGCAAGAGGATAAACAATTCTATAAAATTTGGGACCTTTTCTATCAATGGTTGGATGATAAAATATAACAATAGAATATTTAGAATGTTAGATAACAAGGAATATCTTTGCTTTTTTTTTCTTTTGTTATTTGACATCATATCTATAAAGTGTTTTTAGGATAGATCCGGTATGATTATATGATTTGTTATAGAATAAACTACCTAAATTATAGTTATCTCATAAAGTATGAATGAATAAAATTATAGTCAAATGATTTTCTAATAGTGATACTAGGATATATAAGTTTGGATTGATAATATGAGTTATTATGTAATGTAACTGTAATTGAGACTATGAAATGAATGCACAAAACTGATGAACCAACCAACACACTGTTTGTAAATATGTATGGAAGAGAGCTGATGTTTTTATGTTTTGTCTGTTTTGTTTGTTTTTAAAAAAATCAATAAAATTGTTTTCAAAAAAAAAAAAGAAAAAAGATGGCTTTTTCAGCCATCTAATCAGTCTTTGAAGAAAACATGAATGGAATATTCTTTTGATTCCACACTGTGTTTCACTCCCTCCCCCCTTCTTTCTGTTGTCAACTATAAAATATGTATACAAAATGTTTTATGAGTTGACAGGTACGTTGAGATGTTTCCCCTTCTTCTCCTTTGGAATCCTCCTGAAATATAAATAGGTTCGCTGGATCATTGTCAGGACCACCTACCTGCCAGGGCTGAAGCCATGGAGCTCCCAAACTCTTTTTGCCCTCCTTCCTTCTCCTCTTTGATCTGGACGAATATGCAACATTCAAGACATGGGCCAGAGTCTTCATGACGCTGTAGAAATGGCGATGATATCGGATCCATATTCTCTCCCTTTCCTCTTGGGTCTCCAATGGTGCTTTCTGGATGCATCTTCTCCGGCCTTTGATGGAAGAGACATGCTTTGAAAAAGAGCAGTGAAAATACTGATCTTCAATTAGAGGTATCAGAAAGAAAGTGATTTCAAAGTCATCATCTTTTGGCCTTTCTTTTTCCTGAAAACTAAAAGTCCAAATACTGTGGACATGTTTGAAAAGTCTCTCCTGACTCCTTATAATATGCTCGAGGGCTCCCACGATCCAGACTTTCTCTTCAATGGGTCCAGGCAAATCTTCAAGTATTAAATGGAAAAAAAGAATTCTATCCCAAATGTTCACATATTCTATGAAGTGAACAAAGACATTGACTTGTCTCCACTTTAAGATGGCATCCCTCAGGGGTGCTGTATGTCCAGTCATTGAGAACCGTTGGGATATAACAGCACAAATTCCATTCCTGATGAGCATAGGAGTAAAAGTCCTCATGAAATTCTCTCCTTTTTCTGTGTCTGAAGTAAAGAGACCAATCAGAGTCCACCTGAAATGGAGGAGCAGTTGGACGATTCCTGGATACTCGATGCCTTCTTTAGGGAGCATCCGGTGGAAAAAAGGGAAATGACTTTTATCATTCAGAGCCTCTGAAGCAGTTCCATCACTGATCTGGAAAAGCAATGAAGAGCACAGGGTGATATTTGGGGTTAGATCAGGGTCAAAATACTTTTGTTGTTAGTTGCGAAGTCATGTCCAACCCATCATGACCCCATGGACAACGTTCCTCCAGGCCTTCCCGTCCCCTACCATCTTCTGGAGTCCATTTAAGCTCACTGTCTATTGCTTCAGTGACTCCATCCAGCCACCTCATTCTCTGATGACCTGTCCATCTTGGGTGGCCCTGCATGGCATAGCTCATAGCTTCAGCTGCAAGGCCCTTCACCATGACAAGGCAGTGAACCATGAAGGAAGGACTCACTGGAGAATAGCCTAATGCTGGGAAGGGTTGAGGGCAAAAGAAGAAGGGGATGGCAGAGAATGAGAAGGATGGATGAAGTCACTGAAGCAGTCAGTGTAAGCTTAAATGGAACATTGTCCATGGGCTCGCGATGGGTCAGACACGACTTTCCAACTGACAGCGATGATGATGATTTCATTTCCAAAGACCATAACTTTTGACTTTGATTTATTATTAATCAGAGAATTATTATGATAGTAGAAACCAACACTTTTCAGCAAACTCTGGAAGACATCTTGAGACAGTGATAATAATATCATATCATGAGAATAAAATATGGTGTTACAACAGTTATTTAGTTCCTTAGGCATGTGTACTTCAGAATCCTTCATTAGTTCTGGTAAGTCATTAATATTTAGACTGAATTACAATACTTCCAATATGCATGCTCGTCTTATCCCTGTTAATTATTAATCCTACTTGTCATGGCTTCATTGAGCCCAAACCACACTTTCAAATAAGTCCTTTTAGAAAGGTTTTGATCAGGGTCAACAGTGTTTCTTTCTTTACTATGGCAAATGCTGTTCTGGGATCTGTAAAAGCAGCAAACTGTTGTTTCCATTGATTGACATTTTGTAATTAAATAGTTCAAGACAAAGCAGTTGGGAAGAGTTGATCAACTCTTTTGTCTAGAACCTGCTTGTTCTTCTGAAAGCAATGCACTTTTTTTATACCCAAAGTCAATTCTACTCAAGATGGACCTAGCATATAGTTTAGCTACAAATATCTATTAGAGAAATTGGGCAGTAATTGCTAAGTTCTTCTTTATAACCCTCTTTTTATATAAAGGAGCCACTATTGCCAACAATGTTACAGGCATGATTAATATGTGTGAATGGAACATCAGACAGGATATTTTCTGAATAGTCCAGCCAATAGAAAATCCTCTTTTAGGGTGCTAGTTCTCTTTCAGTCTTTTATGTTGAACTTGATCATGAATATATTAGGGTGAATAATAATTGACATGTTGGCTAATATATTGGCTTATATATTTTTAAAAAATTAAGTGCCTAATTAATGCTGTTGTCCCAACAAGTCCATAAGAAACTATGTTATATTAACTGCAGGTAAGATCATCATTGGCATTCTTTTCACCAATCACTGATTTGTTCACAATTGAAAATATTACTTTGTTTAACATTGTATAAAAATTCTAAACTTCCCATCATTCTTCCCCCTTTCTTTTGTACAGAAGACTTTTTGATTGGATCTGGAGCCTCTTCTCACCTTCCCAAATGTTAGGAATGATAGTCACCTAACAGTTGGGTTGGAAATATATAAACCAGGATAGTAATTTAATACTGTATATTTAAGAGAATGCTGTAATTGTGATTGGCTGAGGTTCTTCCAATGGCCATAAGATTGAGACAGAAACCTGGTTTCTTTCTTCTTTGCATTTCCTGTTTTGCCATTTTGCCTGATCGTCGTTCTACTTGGATTGCTGTGAGTCTTGCAACTGTTAACAAACTGCATTTACTGAACTTTGACTTTGTTTTTGGATTATCCCTGGACTGATACTAACTGCATTTACCGTGTTTGATTTGGACTGTTTGTTGGACTTTGTTTACCCAAAGTAAAACCTACATTTTACTATTCAGTGTATCTGTATGCTGGTTGTGTGTTATTCAACATCACTCATCATTTCCCTGAGTTCACTCATTCTCCTAACGGGGAATACCTCAACACCAAGGATACAGCATGTCCACCCAATGCAATAGGAACGGAATCATAATGATGCAATATGTCTTCTTTGATTCCGTGTCCCCTGTCCACTGGGAAACTCAAAAGCTACCAGGAAAGCTATAATGGCCATCATGAAATGTAGCTCTAGAATTCCAGAGAAGATATATTTGATTTATCACTTATTCACCTCCTCACTCACTTTATCGTAAAGGGAAGCACACACACACACACACACACACACAAACCTGTGGAATTTTGTAGGTGCCTACTAATGATGACACTTGGGTGGAAATGTCCCTCTTAGCTCCATCAAGAAGAGCCAAAATATGGTCTTTCCTTCCACAGCTGTAGTTGGGAACATTGGCTTCTCCAGTCGAGAGCATGTCCAGTAAGGCATCTGAAGTGCTAAGGGTGTTCAAATAGTTGTCATGGATGTTGTAACCCAATGTGAGATTATGGAGGAGTTGGGGATTCATGTTGACCAATTGAATGGCAAAAATGAGGCATAGCATTTTAAAACGACTTGTAGATAAAGTACTGTAAAAAGATTTCATGATATCATCAACAACAGAACCCTTTTAAAGTCATTTTTGTGTCCACAAGCCTGCAAAGTCATAAGCCAATACAGATCCAAAATCAGAATTAAAAATTAGTCATCCACCAGCACTTAATTTTTAGGAGCATTGGGATGATAGGATGGAGATAGTCCTATGCTGGTATAAAAAAGGGCAAATCCACAAGAATATGTAGCAGTATTAACTTTCATCTTCCCAATAACCAGAATTCAAAATCATTCAAACATTAAAGTAGATTGATCATAAAATGAAGAAGATGTTTCATAGGTGATCAAGAAAAGCAATTTGAAAAATAAGTCATCTTCTACATCTATCAGGACAAGACACTCAATATCATGAAGTGGATATAAAAATAGGCTGGGCAAGAGTATCTACAACCATTTCAATCACTACTTTAAAAAAGAAGTCAGTATTGAAGTGATGAACACAGATAGATAGAGATAGATACATACTGACAGAATTGGAAGGGACCTTGTAGCTCATCTAGTCCAATCCTCCACCCAAGCAGGAGATCCTACATCATTTTTGACAAATGGCAGCCCAGTCTCTCCTTGAAAGCCTCCAGTGATGAAGCTCCCACAACGTCCAAGGGCAACATCTGTTCCATTGGTTGATTGTTCTCACTGTCAGAAAATTTCTCCTTATTTCTAGGTTGAATCTCTCCTTGATCAGTTTCCATTATTCCTTGTCTGGCCTTTGGGTGCTTTAGAAAATAGCTTGACCCCCTTCCTCTCTCTGTGGCAGCCCCTCAAATATTGGAAGACTGTTGTCATGTCTCCCCTGGTCCTTCTCTTCACTAGACTAGCCAGGCCCAATTCCTGCAACCATTCTTCATATGGTTTATTCTCCAGTCCCCTAATCATCCTGGTTGCTCTTCTCTGTGCTTTTTCTAGAGTCTCATCATCTTTATTTTACTAAGGCTTTATAGATTGGTATTAGTACCTCCCTTGATCTTGATTGAATCCCTCTGTTAACAGGATTGAGTGGGGAGAGGAAAATAATGTCAACTTTTTTTGGGGGGGAGGGGGGAGAGTATTCTGCCCTCCCCTTCCTTACGTTTGAACCTTGCCCAGAAGAAATGAGGGAAACAATGGAAATCAACACAATTCAAGATATTAGATAGGTCCTGCAACTTAGGAGAAAGTGACATAAAAATAAAACAAGAGTGTAAGAACTGCAAATGGAAGGAATGCAACTCCATCACACTGAATGACTTACATATGAGACTGACTATAAGGAGCCATGTTGAAAGGCAGCATTATAGGTGATATCTTTGATGCAGAGACGACTATGCTAATGAGATGGTCTCCTGATTTGTAATAGCTCAGTGGATGTTTTTCATCCTGGTTCTTAAAATCCAGCAGGCACTTCATTCTAAGCTTCCCAATGACTGGCTGGGACACCAGCTCCATCAGAAGCAGGAGCAGGAGCCCCATAATTCATAGGCCTGATTTTAAACAAAACAACAAGAGGTTGAAGAATTTAAAGCACTTTAACTAACAGGATGAAAATGCCTGTGGCTTTTCCAATTCAGACAGAGACAAAGTGCACTTCGCTGTCCCAAAACCTGTGCCATACAAAGCATGACAGAAGGCATTTATCATGCACTTTTTTGTGGCAAGAATCCCTTCCTGTTGCTTCAGTCTGATGTTTACATCAAAGGCAGTCACTGCAGAAGTAGCAGAAGAGGGAGTCTCAAACGTCTAGGTGGTGATAATCACAATGAGAAGCAATTTGTCCTCTGGGGCTTCTGAACTACTTCTCCTGTGAGGAACAGTAGCTAGGGAAAAAAAGGCAGAAAAACCTCACATACAAGCAATGGAGCTGCTGATTCAGTTCTACAGAAGAATTATTGAGTCTGTCATCTGCACCTCTGTAACTGTCTGGTTTGGTTCTGCAACCCAACAGGACAGAAACAGACTTCAGAGGATAATTAGGACTGCAGAAAAAACAATTACTACCAACCTGCCTTCAGTCGAGGACCTGTATACTGCACAAGTCAAAAGGAGGGCTGTGAAAATATTTACAGACCCCTCACATCCCGGACATAAAAGTTTCAACTCCTTCCCTCAAAATGATGCTATAGAGCATTGCACACAAGAACAACTAGACACAAGTACAGTTTTTCCCCGAACGCCATCACTCTGCTAAACAAATAATTCCCTCAACACTGTCAAACTATTTACTAAGTCTGCATGACTATTGCTATTACTTTTAATCTTCCCATCCTTCCTTTCACCCATCTCCTCCCACTTATGACTGTATGACTGTAACCTTTTTGCTTGTATCCTTATGATTTTTATTGACTGTTTCCTAGTATGATTCAATTGCTTATTGTATCCTATGACTCTATTCTAGTCTAATTAGTCTAGTATAGTCTAGTCTAGTCTAGTCTTTTTTTGTCTGGACATATTCAGAAAATCATGCTGGAGGGAGATAGGAAACTGAATTCTGCTATCCTTCTTGTTCCCAGCGACTGCTTGAAAAGTTTACCTGGAGCTTGGTGATGCTTTAGGTCAGGGCTGTCAAACTCGTGGCCCATGGGCTGGATGTGTCATGCACTGGCCACACCCATGCCCAGTTTAGCGAAGGGGGGAAAAGTCATGATATGTCATGTGATGACAATGTGACGCCAGGAGTTTGACACCATTGTTCTAGGTGGATGACACTTTAGTGCTGCATGTGTTTTAATACCAAGGAAGCAAATCAGTAACCTTGAAAGTTGCCTAATTTAAACAAGTAGGACCTGTTTGGAATTTTTTAAAATGTTTCGCCTGAAATGAAATTTCTTATCATTAGGTACATAGGGAGAAAATTATCAGGTGAAGGTCAGTTTCCAGCTTTTTTCCCCTTGACATTCTCTGCGTTGTCTTTCCACTTTCGTGTAAGAGATTTTTTGTATTTTAAAGTTTCTTGTTTTGCTAAATAATCAGTGGGCTGTGAGGTCTGCAGCTGTGAAAATGACAGTATGGTGGGTGCTATGACCTGATTTCTAGCCACACCTTCCCAGAAACTGATTTGGAGTGGATCTGGTGTCCTTCTTTTTCTATGGATGTAGTTGGTAGGATGGGGTCCCTTTGGCCTTTCTACCTCTGAGGCTGTGTGTACAAAGGTAAAGGTTCCCCTTGCACATACGTGCTAGTTGTTCTCGACTCTAGGGGGCAATGCTCATCTCCATTACAAAGCCAAATAGCCAGCGCTGTCTGAAGACTTATCTGTGGTCATGTGGCCAGCATGACTAAATGCCAGAGGCGCACAGAATGCCATTACCTTCCCACCAAAGTGGTCCCTATTTCTCTACTTGCATTTTTTACAGGCTTTCAAACTGCTGAGTGTAAAGCCTCCCCCAAATATTGCCAAGTGTTTGGTAGGTGTGATTGAAAGTCCCTGTGTTACTGGTGTATATGTATAAATAGTTGGAGGATAACGTTTTTATCTGGAGGAGGAATATAGAGGGGTACATATGGATAGATACATCTTGGTCTATAAGTATTAAGTTGAGGTTTCAGTAAAAGAGAGGAGATGAAGGAATAGGTAGGACTTCCTGATAGTGACAGGTAGAAGTGAGCCATACATGCAGGGGTGGGATTCTACCAGTTCGCACCTATTCGCTAGAACCGGTTGTTAACATTCTAAGCAGTTCAGATTTTATAGAATCCCGCCCCTGTCAACCATCCTCCAGAGTTCATTCAGGCTCATGCCAACTGCTTCAGTGACTCCATCTGGCCACCTCATTCTTTGTCGTCCCCTTCTTCATTTGCCCTCAATTTTTCCCAGCATTAGGCTCTTCTCCAGTGAGTCCTTCCTTCTCATTAGGTAGCCAAAGTATTTGAATTTCATCTTTAGGATCTGGCCTTCTAAAGGGCAGTCAGGGTTGATCTCCTCTAGGACTGACCGGTTTGATCACCTTGCAGTCCAAGGGATTTGCAGTAGTCTTCTCCAGCACCAGAGTTCAAAGGCCTCAATTCTTTGGTGCTCAGCCTTTATTATAGTCCAGTTTTCACAGTCATACATTGCAACTGGGAAAACTATAGCCTTGACTAAACGCACTTTTATTGGCAGGGTGATGTCTCTGCTTTTGAATACTGTGGACATAATATATTTAGATTTCAGCAAGGCATTTGATAAAGTAGACCACAACCTACTTCTTAGTAAGCTAGGAAAAACTGGGATAGATAGCACCACCACTAGATGGATTCGCAACTGGCTGGCAAACCATACTCAATGAGTAGTTCTTAATGGGTCTAAGTCTGCACAGAGGGAAGTAAGCAGTGGGGTGCCACAAGGTTCCGCCTTAGGCCCAGTACTCTTCAATATCTTCATTAACGACTTAGATGAGGGAGTAGAAGGGGAACTTACCAAATTTGCAGATGATACTAAGCTGGCAGGAATAGCTAACACCCAAGAAGATAGGCTCAAGATCCAGATGGATCTTGACAGACTAGAACACTGGGCCATATCTAATAAAATGAAATTCAATATAGAGAAAAGTAAAGTCCTACACTTGGGCAAGAAAAACCAAAATTACACATATAGTCTGGGTGAAACCAGGCTTGATAGCAGTAACTGTGAGAGGGATCTTGGAGTCTTAGTGGACAACCAGCTAAATACGAGCCAGCAGTGTGCTGCCACCACCAAACAACTAATACAATCCTAAGTTGTATTAATATACAATCAAGATCAAGTGAAGTACGAATACCACTCTATAAAGCCTTAGTAAGGCCACACCTAGAGTACTGCATCCAGTTTGGTTCACCACATTATAAAAAAGATGTTGAGACTCTAGAAATAGTGCAGAGAAGAGCAACCAGATGATTGGGGGACTGGAGGCTAAAACATACAACGAATGGTTGCAGGAACTGGGCTTGGCTAGTCTAGTAAAGAGAAGGACCAGGAGAGACAGAATAGCAGTCTTCAAATATTTGAGGGGCTGCCACAGGGAGGAAGGGGTCAAGCTATTTTCTAAAGCTCCTATAGGCCAGACAAGGAATAATGGATGGAAAGTGAACAAGGAGAGATTTAACCTGGAAACAAGGAGAAACTTTCCGACAGTGAGAACAATCAACCAATGGAACAGCTTGCCCTCGGAAACTGTGGGAGTGCCATCAGTTGAGACTTTCAAGAAGAGATTGGACTGCCATTTGTCCGAAATGGTGTAGGGTCTCCTGCTTGGGCAGGGGGGTTGGAGTAGATGACCTACAAGGTCCCTTCCAACTCTGATTATCTGTAAATCTGAATAGGCTGTCTAGATTTGCCATGGCTGGTTCAGCTTTCCTCCCCAGGAGCAAGCATCTTTTAATTTCTTGGCTGCAGTCCCCATCTGCAGTGATCTTGGAACCCAGGAAAATAAAATCTGTCACTACCTCTATTTCTTCCCCACCTATTTGCCAAGAATTGAGAGGAAATATGCATGTGTAAAGCTTATAACAATTCACTTGAGCTAAATATTCTATAAATGAATCCTGCTGAATTATTTACTTACGTGTTGGTTGGATTGCTGCAAACTCTAATATTCTTTTATCCCAAAAGTAATTATGGGCTTGTCAGCTGACCCTGAACTCTGAGAATATTTTTCCAATTTTCACTCCTTCAAACTTTAAGTACCTTGGAATGATGCTTCCTGCAACACCTGCACTTTCCCAATCATTCCATTAATGGAGCCTACCAGGACAAGAAAAGAGCCAGGGAAGATGAACTTTTCAAGTTGAATGTCATGCTGTTGCCTAATATGCCTAATTTTGCCTTATGTTGCCTGGTTCCATTATCAAGAAGAAGTTTGGAAGTCTACAAAAACAAAGATCCAGTGGCACCAAATTCACCATTGAGAAGTGAAGTCCCAGACAGCTATTGCATGATGGATTTTAGCCACGCATCAAGTACCTAAACCTAAGCCATTTCCCAAGAGGGCTGAGCTGGATTTCTTGATGGTATTTTGCTGCCCTATGTCACAGGCCACCATCGTCTAAGCAAAGCCCCACCCTGGGCTGTGTGCCTTCTCAGCATCTGTCAAACTAGACCATCCATTCCCAATCTGCATGGGTTTCTCAGTGGAAGTTTTTTTTAGCACTGAACATAGGCTTAAATGTTGCAGGCATGACAACAGGTTTGTTACTATAGGCTCTGGCCTTTAGCTGCTAATCTATCTGCAAGCACAACTGAATTAATTCTTACAATGTGTCCAGGCATTTACTTTTTACTAATTTTTAAAGAATTGCATCTGCCAACCCTTTCTGAAATTGGTCATCAGGAGCAACTGCATTCTGCAAAGTGTGTTTTTGAAGGAGGAGCATGGAAAGGCTCAAGAGCAGAGTCAAGGTTGTAAAGATCTAAGGTTCAAGAGTGAAATTCATATCCAGGGATTACACTTGAGCTAAATGTTTTTCCCATTGAACAGAAGGAATCCAGCCTTATATAGAGGCTGACGCTCCTTGGAATGTTATTGCAGCCAATTCAGTGGTGGGATTTAAATTTTTTTACTATCGGTTCTGTGGGCATGGCTTGGTGGGTGTGGCATGGCTTGGTGATCACGGCAGGGAAAGAATACTGTAAAATCTCCATTCCCTCCCATTCCTGAGGGAAGGTTACTGCCGGTTCTCCAAACTACTCAAAACTCTGACCAGAACTGGTCAGAACCTACAGAATACTACCTCTGAGCCCATTGTTACTCATTGTAATCTTAATTCTGTTGCTGGGAAACTAACCTAATGGAATCTTCCTTCTGCTCTTCTTTCCTCTTGGCTATGACAAGGTAATTTCTCAAGAGCTAAAAGAAAAGAAAAAAAGAGACAAAAGATAAACTTGTCTTGTCCTCTTTTGGATATCTCCTGCTTTAGTTAGATCACCATTAAATATAATTCTGACATTTTTAATTTCTTGAATAAAATTCTCTCCAAAGTCCATGTCTTTCAAACTTTAAATTAAATTTCTCAAAAGCTTTCTCTGGATAAAATTACTGAGATTTGCCCTGATCTGAACAAGGAAGGTCAAGGTGCTTGGTGCATGATCTGGTGTTGTGATCTGGGAGAAGTTTGAGCTGGCAACTCCAAAGCAAATGGATAAAATTCCCCGAGAAATCCAGAAACCCCCCACAATGCTGGGTTTTTTTTTTAAGAGTTTTGAACATTTTGCCCTTTCTACCTGCTTCAATTTGGGAAAGACCTAATAGTAAGATGAGGAGCACTGCGGACAAAGATGAGAGCAATTACCCTGAAAAAGGTTCTCAAACCAATTTGACTAAAACAGATTTCCAGATATTACATCATGGGCTTTTTATTGAAAAGCTTTGTAGAGTTGGAAATGTGAAAAATGTGAAGGGACATTTTATTAGGCTCAGTGGACATGCAAAAAAGATTTAAAATAGTTTTCAAATATGGAAAAATTTAAAGATAAATATTCAATATATCCTTTGAGGATTGTTAGAAGAACAGTTAGGAAAATGCCATGGAATTTAAATGCACATACACACAGAGAGACATGCACAGAGGGGGGGGGATATATACCTGCAGGAATTGAATTTAATCCAATGTTCTGTGTAAGATTGTAAATTAAAGATTAGCTCAGCTATATTCAATGAAATACATCATTCAAAGGAGGACTCAGAGAAGAAAAACAAATTAAAAAATGAACAGTTAAAAAAATAAACAAAACATTTCATACCAATCTTTGAAAACTAAGTTAATCACATACATGGTTTGAAGAAAATTGGCACATGTATATGATTAACAGTTTTTCTCTAAAACAACAGAATAACAGAAGACACTGTAAAAAAAAAAAAAACGTGGCCATTGTTGGGGTCCCAAGTAACAGCCCAGATGAAATCAAAACTCCAAGGCCAGACGCTTCCTCAAAGTACAGAATTATTAGGCATGTTATCTTGGCACAGCTGGTGGAAATCCAATTCTGAAATTCCTTGAGTTTTCCCCACCCAATTCAAAATCCAAAGTTCTTCCCTCCATTACACACAATCATTACAAGCCCCAATCAGTCCCAAATCCAGATGGTTTCTATCCATGCCCCTCCAGGTGTTAATGATAGTGTCCTTGGTTCCCAGAAGAAAGAATGTTATTTTGGCTACATATTCCCTTCAGCTATCTCTACTCCCCATTCCTTTCCCACAGCTCTATCCTGCCTCATTGTGGCAACCCTGAAGAATTGCAAGATGGTTCCAGGGTTGACTATGTGTTCCTGAAGATGCATCAGCAAAACCAGACTTTTTCCACATTGGTTATAGTTGCAGATGGTGGCACAGTTGTTAAATACAACATATTTATCCTGGTCCGAGAAGGAATGAGAAGTGCTGAGAACTTCTTGGGTGCTAGAAAGATATAGCTATGATACACCCAACCAAACTTATTTCTGGTAATTTGAAAACCTATGTGCTAATTTCTGGAGGAATTCTTTATTTGAATGGGATGTCCTTGCAAACTTTCATTTCCAAAAATTAAGATCATGTCTTCTGAATCAGACCAGGACCCATTTTTATCTCTTAGCACCTTCCTCTAACTCACATTTATACATTTCTTCTGGTTGTAAGATGCTCCTTTGTATTTAAGTCTGGCCTCAAAATGATAATGTAGCACTTGGGGATGAAGATACAGACCAGCAGACCAGCACTGGAGGTCAAGATGGAGAAGACCTGCACAGCCACCATGTATTTCCCTTTGGTGCTCAGGTAGGTGGGCAGGAAGGAGACCCAAACATTGCAGAAGACCAGCATGCTGAAGGTAATCAGCTTGGCTTCATTGAAGGTTCCAGGAAGATTCCTGGCCAGGAAAGCCACTGTGAAGCAAATGGCAGCCAGGAAGCCCATGTAGCTGAGGGTGATGTAGAACATGAGAACAGAGCCTTCGTTGCATTGCAGGATGATCTCTCCAGGCTGGGAATGGAGGTCAGAGTCATGGAATGGGGGAGAAATTCCCAACCAGATGGAACAGATCATAATTTGGACACTAGAACCAGAAAGGATGATGGAGTTGGCCAAGCTCTTCCCCAACCATCTCTTCACTCGGTTTCCTGGTTTTGTGGCAAGGAAAGCCAGCACCACTGTGATGGTTTTGGCCAAGAGAGAAGAAATGGCAACTGAGAAGATGATGCTGAAAACTGTTTGTCGCAGAAGGCAAGTAGCTTTCCTTGGTTGACCAATGAAGAGAAAAGAAGACAAGAAACAAAGCAGGAGGGAGACCAGGAGGATGTAAGAGAGGTCTCGGTTATTGGCTTTCACAATGGGAGTTTCTAGATGTTTAATGAATATGATTAAAACAAGGCCTGTAGCTAAGAACAAGAATAGGGCAAAAGAGACCAGAATGATTCCCAGATGTTCTCCATAAGAAAGGAAAGATATAACTTTGGGGATACATTGGATCCTGTCCACATTTGGATATTTTTCATCTGGACACTTGGTGCATTTTTCTGTATCTGTGTAAACAAAAAAAGCAATATTTTTTAAAATATTCTGTAGTTTTATGAAATACCTTCTTGTAACCACAATTGCTACCAGCAGCATTTTCCGAGAAGCATTGCTTAAAATATCTACAGAGAGAAGGTAAGAAGAATATCATTTTCTAAAAAAAAAAAAACCAGCTATATTTTTATAGTTTATGAAATTGAAAAAAGTCCTGGAACCTGGATGGTTTATTGTGCAGTTTGCAGAACCTACATTATTACAGGTAGATAATGAATTAATTATTTTTTTCTAGCACATTTCCTGGATCCTGACAGATAGCACTTCTTCATATACTTGGCTCTGAATGCCTACCTTTTGAAATCTAATTAGCTAGGGGGAAAAGTTAGTTCTGCAAATAATCTGGAATCCAAACTAAAAAGCAGAAGAGATTTATTTTCTGGCAGTAGAGAAGCTTGTCCAATCTGCTAAACCTTCCTATCTCTTTCTAGGGTTTTCCTCAGGGTTTTTTCTGCTATTCTTCCCTCTAGATATGAAATTGTGCAATTTGAAAATAATAGCAATAGCAACAGTGCTTAGACTTATGAACTGCTTCATATGTTTTACAGCCCCCTCTAAGCAGTTTACAGAGTCAGTATATTGCCCGCAACAATCTAGGTCCTCATTTTACCAACCATGGAAGGATGGAAGGCTGAGTCAACCTTGAACCAGGTGAGAATCAAACTGCCGAATTGCTGGCAAAAACAAAAAAAAACCATTTGAGCTTCAATTTGTCTCTTAATTTGCACTTTCATGACAGTGTTCCAGATAAACCCATTGGACAAGGCCCACCCTTTTCCTTGGTGTCCCCTACCTTCATGAATGGAGACGGTCCCCTCAGGACAGGGAACACAGTCAAAGCAGCAAATGGGCTCTCCTTCTTGCTTTTGCTTGACAAATCCAGGACGACAATTTTTCACACATTGGGACTGAGGCAGAGACTAAGCAGAAAAGAAAGGAATTCGAAAGAAAATAGATTGGGACAAAGCATGCATGAAAATGGAGCTAGACATTAACATTAGCCAAATAGTTTCTGGGCTTCACTTAAATAAGTCTGAAATCATTGACTCATTCCAAACAGATTCAGGAGAGATAAATGCTGGCAGATTGTTCATTTACTCACTCCCCTTTGATCTTGTTATCTAACATTGAAATAAAGGATTTTTCAACTTAAGAAAGACTGGAGGCAGAGCAATGGTGGGATTCAATTTTTTTTACTCCCGGTTCTGTATGCGTGGCTTGGTGGGTGTGGCAGGGGAAGGACATTTTAAAATCTCCAGTCAGAAGTGGTATTTGCCGGTTCTCTGCTCAAAATTTCCGCTACCGGTTCTTCAGAACTGGTCAGAACCTGTTGAATACCACCTCTGAGGCAGAGATGGTATTCAGCAGGTTCTGACTAATTCTAGAAAACCGGTAGTGGAAATTTTGAACCATTTAGAGAATTGGTAGTGGAAAACCTGCAAATGCCACCTCTGACTGGCTCTGCCCCATCTATTCTCTGCCTCCTGAGTCCCACCTGATTGGCTGGGTCTTTTTTTGTTGCCCTGAACAGGAGAACAGAGCTGGAAAGCAGGTTAGTGGGGTGGGTAGGGAATGGAAATTTTTCAGTATCCTTTCCCTGCCATGCCCACCAAGCCACGCCCACCAAGCCATGGCCACAGCACTGGTAATAAAAAAAAAAATTGAACCCCACCACTGACTGGAGGGATGGAATTGAAAAGATTTAAGCCTTAAGTGACAACAAGTTTGTTTTAACATACCTTTCTCCATTCTTGACATACCTATGATATTAAAGTACAGTACAATGATCTTGCATTAAATTTTGGAAAATAAATGATTGTAAAAGATTTATTTAATTTTTATTATATTAGATTTATTAAATAAAATATAATTGTGGTAAAGAAAGAAACTTTGGATCGGTAGGATCTGGATAGGCTTCTTCTGGAGTATGTAAAACATTGCAGAACTTCTTCCCTTTGAAAGTAGTCCAAAACTATTCCTCAATTAAGATATAAAGGGGAAAAATCCTTTAAATTAGGGCTTTCTTTAATTCATACAGCTCTCAAATAAGACTAAAACAGACTGCCTAGTTTCTAGAACTAGGAAGCTGTGTAGTAGATGAAGGCCAAAAGCACATTCCAAGCTTATCTTGTGGAGATTGTAGCCTAGGCTACTGGATCTTCTGCCCGCGAAAATCCTTCATTGGAGAGCGTGATTGATGACACCCAGCCTGTCAATGTGTTTCATTGGAGAATCTGATTGATGACACACTCAGGGGGGTGGGGGAGAAATAGGGTCATAGGTGATAGTAAATTGCATGTCTCAGAGTTGGCTTCATATGAGTTAGTGCCAGATACATTGCTTCTAATCAATCTTTTGAATTCTTTTGAAGCTTGGCTCGAGGCTCATGATTTAATTAGGGTAATGGTTGGAACCCCTGACACTGGGGCGAGATGGGATGCAGGAGAGGCCATGAGAACCTGTCCCTCAAAAAGGGATCTTTTCATCTTCAGCAAGCAGGACAAGATTAGGAAACATGTGTCCAGCTCTGCATCTGGGTCTTTTTCTAACAAAGAACTACAACTAGGGGACACCAACTTACATGGAAAGACAAGTATACATTTCTTATTAGTTAAATTTGAATCCTTCTTTTTGCTCAGAGGGACTTTATGTAGCTAACAATAAAGTTTTAAAAAATTGCATTCAGATTGTTGGCAGTTAAAACCCACCCCTCTCCTAGAAAAAATGAAATATTTTAGGATAAACTAAAAAGGAAGAATATTTCCCCTAAAAGGGAAGTTGAAACTCAAAGAGGCCGAAGCTCACCCTCTCACCTTTGTTAATGGGCCATTAAGGCCTGGCCCAGTCTATTCTACATAGCAAAGATCTACCTCCTTCAGGCAGAGCCATTTAATTGCCTTTTCTTGCACCACTCACCAAGTTTAAACCAAACTTAGAAACGGACAACCTAAAAAGCTAGCTCTGACCTCTGACAGCAACCAATCAGAATATTCTTTCTGTGTCCCAGGAAGTTCAAAGTCAGAGAGTGTATAAAACCCAAGGTCTCTAAGCATCTCTTCCCTTTTCTTCGCCAAAGAGCTCCAAGCCATGTGATCCTGTAGACCAGGGGTCCCCAACCACCGGGCCATGGACCGGTACCAGTCCGTGGATCATTTGGTACCAGGCCGCAAAGAAAATAAAAATAAAATAAAATGGCAGCTTTCTTCGCCTTCGGTGAATGCTGCTGGGATCAGGGATCAAGGACACAAATGAAAGAAGGGGAGGGAGGAAGCAACCAAAGCCTGTCCTGCTCTCCGGCTCAGCGGCTTTGGTTTCCTCCCGCCTCGTTCCTCTCTCAGTCGCTCTCTCGCTCCTCCACCAGCCCAGGAAGAAACTGCTTCAAAGAAGCCGGCAGGGTGGCTTTTCCCGCCGCCTGCGGTTCAATCCAGTGCTCCATTCTGCCTGCCTGCCTGCCTTCGTTTCTGGTTGTTTTGGAGTAGCTTTGGCTGAGAATAATAACTATTCGCCTCTTTTACTCAGCCGAAGCTGCTCCGAAACAACCAGAAATGAAGGCAGGCAGGCAGGCAGGCAGGCAGGCAGGCAGGCAGAACGGAGCACTGGATTGAACCGCGGGCGGTGGGGTGGGGGTGAACGGGTGCTTTGGAGGAGCTGCGCTGACAGGAAAAGCCACCCTGCTGGCTTCTTTGAAGCAGTTTCTTCCTGGGCTGGTGGAAGAGTGAGAGAGTGACTGAGAGAGGAACGAGGCAGACACCTGAGGGATAAGGCTGAGGGAGGGAGGGAGACACCCGAGGGATGAGGCTGAGGGAGGCAGGGCTGAGAGGCGGGGCTTCTCAGCCATCCTGCAGGGACCTGTCCTGAGCCGCGGAGACAGCTGCGGGCCGCTGCCGCCCAGTGCTCAGTTTTGAAGGAGCTCCTCAGCCCGGCGCAGTTCCTGAATCTGCAGCTGAAACCCTTCATTTTAAATGTCCCAATAGAAGAGAATATCTGTCGCTCAGGGTTGCAATGAGGAGGCATTGGCGCTCCCTGAACTTGGTGGTTTGCTGGCAGATGTTTTATTACCCAACTAGGTAACAGCATCAGATGTTATCTAGTCAGGTAATGAAACATCTGCAAGCAAACCACCAAACTCGGACTCCTCCCCCTCCCCCCTCCTTGAAAAAGTGTCCGTGTCCCGTGTCCCACCCCCCGGTCCTTGAAAAAGTGTTTCTGCGTGAAACTGGTCCCTGGTACAAAAAAGGTTGGGGACCACTGCTGTAGACCATTAAACCATCTTTGCAAACAGCCTCCATGTTTCCAGTGTCTTTTTCCCCATTTGGAACTGAACTCAGAAGGATATGTCTTCCAACAAGATTTTACAAGCCAAAGCCCAAATCTAAGTAGCATCTCCTTTCAAATTCTCCCTTGTTACTTCCAGAATGAAAAGGTGTTTTTTCTTCCAATCAAAGTCTTGTTTCAGTGCTTTGGCTTTCCAGGTTATGGGCATTATCTCCTATCAAAACAACCTTTATGATTTCATGTGAAACATGAACATTTTTGGAGCTTCTTCAGAGGAGCAGAACGCCTATTGCTTTATCCCAGTGGGGTGAAAGAGAGATATGGATAATTCTGGCCAAGTTTAGAGGGCTTAAAAACATTATAGAATATCATGGTTTCCTGCCTAGGCAGGGGGGTTGGGCTAGAAGACTTCCAGGGTTCCTTCCAACTCTGTTATTCTATCCTATTCAACCTGTGACCTTTCAAGAGAGACGTTCCTCAATCTGGACAAAGTGAGGCTTATTTCTCACATGGACCAACAGGACCTCTAAGCAGTCATGACTATATTTCATCTTGTTATGTCCCTGGAACTCTAAGGAGTTCCCACTAAGGTCCGTTCGCGTTGCGGGGGCGGCTGCCCCCTTGCTCATTGGTTGGTTCTCCCCAGCAGCCAGCTATAAAAGCAGGCTGCGGGGTCCAACCAGTTGCTGATCGCTGCGAGCCAGTCCCAGGCTTGGCTAGCACGTTCAGTCCTTTATTGTCACAATAAAGTATTTGTTGCACTCATGCTCTGGTTCAGCCTCTCATTACCCAAACTTAACACTGGCGACGAGGATGGGATGGCTACCAGAAGCACAATGCAACCGCTGAATCACTAGCCGCCGATCCGTAGCCAGAGAGAACGATCGGCAGGCGATAAGAGCAACGCTGATCTGCAGCCAGAGAGAGCGGTCAGCAAGCAACGAGAGCGAACGCTGATCCGCCACCAGAGAAAGCGGTCAGCAAGCAACGAGAGCAAACGCTGATCCGCAGCCAGAGAAAGCGGTCAGCAAGCAACGAAAGTGAGAAGCGTCTGTAGCCGCTTGTTAGCCTAGCTACAGGAAAAGTGAAGCGCTGCGAGCCGCAGCCGCTCATTTCTTTAGGCGCGAAATTCAAACGGCTGTCATTTGAATTTCTGCCCTAAAAATACAGCGCGGTGCTGTAAGTCAAGTCACTGACGCCCACGCAGGCGCGAATTTCAAAATGCTGCCAACGGCCGGCAGCCTAACCTCATGTTTAGCCCAGAGAGAGAGAGAGGATTGTGAAAAAGCCTCTCCAGAGCTGAAATCACTTGCCTGCCACAGGCACTAGAAACCTTCTGCTGCTGCCCCAGAGAGATTTTTTCCAACAGATTGTACAACCGATTTCCTCACTATGAATTCCAATCCAGTCTTCCCAGCATTCAAGCCGGATGAGGAGAAGTGGGAGTCATACAAGAACCGCTTTAACCATTACATCGACGCAATTGGGCTGGCTGATGCAGGGGAGCACCGGAAAAAATCATATTTCCTGATCTACTGTGGAGCCATCATCTTTGACACTGCCACAGCACTCGTGGCTCCACGTGAGTTAAAAAACGTTCCATGGTCTGAACTGTTAGAAATCCTTACTAACCACTATTCTCCCAGACCTTCACAGATTGCCAGGCGATTCACCTTCCGTATGAGGAAACAATCAGACAAAGAGACCATCAACCAGTACATGGCCGCCCTCAGGACCGCAGCACTCCATTGTGGGTTTGGAACCTACCTGGAGGACATGCTCCTCGATCAGCTAGTCTGCGGAGTCAAGGATCTCCACCTCCAAAGGCGCCTACTCGCTAAGAAGGACCTCAACCTCGCACAAGCCGTCGAGGAGGCCCTGGCAGCAGAACTGGCAGCACACTCAGCCACTGAAATCCATGGTCCAACTTCCAAGCTAACGACAGTTCCAGTCCACTCCGAGGAGGTGGTCATAGAGGAAGGCCCCAGTGATGAAAACGACATCCACCGCCTCACCAACGCCAGGCATCCGCAGGTAGGAGCCAAGCAAGAAAGCATCAGTCCACCCAAGCACATCACCCTGTGCCTATCCTGTGGTGGATCTCATCCGAGGGCCACCTGCAAATTCAAAGGAGCCACCTGCAACATCTGCCACAAAAAGGGGCACATCGCGAGAGTCTGTCAAGCCTCTCACAACTCGGCACAAAGGCACCCTTCCTTCTCACATTCTGGACCTCAGAGGCAAGTATTGAACTGTCGCACTCACCACCATGCCAAGCACACTTGCCATACCATTAGTAAAATCTCTCTCTCCGTTTTGTTAGAAGGTAAACCTTGTCGCATGGAGGTTGACACAGGGTCAGTGCTCTCAATTATCTCGTGGAGCACCCTCAAGAGGCTACAGCCCAGTCTATCAAGAAGCCGGCTCCAGAAGTGCCAGTTTAGCCTGAAGGACTACCAGGGGAAGGACATTCCTGTAATCGGCAGAGGCAAGTTCCTTGTCAATTTTAAAGCTTTCAAAGGTCACCTACCTCTAGTGGTAGTTAACGGCAACCTCCCCACACTCTTGGGGCTTGATTGGTTTCCCCATCTCGGCCTAGGGCTAACAGGAGTCCATGCTGTCTCAACCTCTGACACTGACTCCTTATTCGCTGATTACTCAGATGTATTCAGCGATGAGCTGGGGTGTTATAACGGTACCCCTATCTCATTCTCAGTCGACCCCCAGGCAGTCCCAATCAGGCTAAAACCGCGTAGAGTCCCATTCGCTATTCGGCCTAAATTAGATGCGGAATTGGATAAATTATTAAAACAAGGGGTCATTGAGCCAACAGATTTCGCCAAATGGGAGACGCCCATTGTCACACCCCTCAAAAAAGACGGTAGCCTGAGAATTTGCTCGGACTACAAGACCACAATTAATAAGTTTTTACAAGTTAGCGCTTACCCAGTGCCCGTCATTCAGCATTTATTACACACTTTTGAACCTGGCAGCATTTTTGCCAAATTGGACATGTCTCAAGCGTATCAACAGTTCCCTGTTGACAAGCAAACAGCGGAACTCCAGACCATTGTCACCCACAGGGGTGCTTTCCGGTGCAAGCGTCTCCAATTTGGTGTAAGTGTTGCCCCAGGCATCTTTCAATCCCTCATGGAGCGGATTTTGCAGGGCCTCCCTGGTGTAGTACCCTACTTCGACGACATCTTAGTCTCGGCCAGGGACAGACCCCAACTCTTCCAGAGAGTTCGAGCGGTGTTAGAGAGGTTCAGACAGCATGGCCTCAAATTAAAAAAAGAAAAATGTGCCATTGCCACTAGACAGGTGGACTTTCTGGGTTATAAAATTGACGCCTCAGGCATTCACCCCCTGGAGTCCAAGGTTAAGGCAATTCACGAGGCACCCACTCCAACCTCCAAAACTGAACTGCAGGCCTTCTTGGGGCTATTGAACTTTTACGCGTCCTTCCTGCCCCATAAAGCATCAGTGGCAGAACCCCTGCACAGACTATTGGATAAAAAATCGCCTTGGCACTGGGGTCACAAAGAAGACTCCGCTTTTCGCGCCATCAAATCACTACTCACGTCAGAGGCGGTCCTTATCCAGTTCGACCCCAACCTTCCATTAGTGCTAGCAGCAGACGCATCCCCTTTTGGAATTGGGGCAGTGTTAAGCCACAGGCTCCCCAATGGCTCCGAGGCTCCCATCGCTTTTTTTTCCAGGACGCTCTCTGCCACAGAGCGCAATTATAGCCAGATCGATAAGGAAGCTCTAGCAGCTGTCGCAGCAGTGAAGAAATTTCACGAATTTCTCTTTGGCCACTTTTTCGAGCTGGTCACGGATCATAAGCCTTTCCTGGGTCTACTAGCTGGGGACAAACAGACCCCTCAAGTCCTGTCTCCTAGAATGACGAGATGGACCCTTTTCCTAGCGGCATACTCGTATAGACTCATACACCGCCCAGGTAAAACATTGTCCCACGCAGACGCCCTCAGCCGCTGCCCCCTGCCGGCTCCAGCTGAAGACCCTGCTCCGGTCCATGCTATCTTTGAGGTCACCCAATTGGACCTCCCCATCACTGCCCTTGACATTGCGGCCAAATCCAAGACTGACTCAACGATCGCCCAGGTACTGGACTGGGTGAGGAGGGGGTGGCCGGGCGGTGATGTTGAAAACAAATTTACACCTTTCAAGACCCGCCTGCAGGAATTATCCAGTTTGCAGGGCTGTTTGCTGTGGGGCACTCGAGTGGTCATCCCAACCTCACTGCTTACCCGAGTTCTGGAGGCGTTGCACGAGCGGCACCCTGGCATCGTCAGAATGAAGGCATTAGCACGCAGCTACGTATGGTGGCCGGGCCTCGACGAGGACATCATCAGATGGGTAAGCTCCTGCCATCCCTGCCAGGAATCCCGTCCAGCCCCTCCAATTACCACCCCCACTAAGTGGGAAAGCGCCAGCGCTCCGTGGTCCAGAATTCACATCGACCTAGCCGGCCCATTGCACGGAAAAATGTTCCTGGTGGTCGTGGACTCCTACTCTAAGTGGATTGACGTGGCACAACTATCCACAACCACCACACTAGCGATTACCAAGGTATTAACTCGCCTGTTTGTAACACACGGGCTTCCAGACTCCATTGTTTCCGACAATGGCCCCCAATTCGCATCAGCCGAGTTCAGCCGTTTCGCTGCCAACCTGGGCATCCGCCACATCTTCACGGCCCCATTTCATCCTGCCAGTAACGGATTGGCTGAAAGAGCCGTTAGGACCACTAAAGAAGCTCTAGCTAGGTTCAGCAAGGATGACTGGCACCATAAACTCTCCCGTTTCCTGATGAGCCAGCACTCAACTCCGTGCACAGTCACTAATAAGTCCCCAGCTGAGCTCCTGATGGGCAGACGCCTGAGGACTGTATTGGACAGGCTTCACCCACATTACTGCCCTGACTCTCCCCTCGCTTCCACATCGGGGGTTAGGCATTTTGTCTTACAGGAACCCGTATTCGCGAGGAACTTCGCTGGAGACCCACTGTGGATCCCGGGCAAGATCATGGCCATCACTGGACCCAGGTCATATCGGGTCAGACTGGAGGATGGCCGAGTCTGGAGAAGACACCTAGACCAGCTGCGAAGGCGTCACAGCACCCTCGTCAGCAGTGACTCAGAATTACAGACCGGGGCAAGGCCACAGCATCAACCCCACATCAGCACCAATTCCGGTGACCTGATTACACCAGCAGCCGATCCAGGGAATCCAAACACGGACAGCGACGTCCAGATGGCTGACCAGTCCGAACCAGTCAACGGAAGCACGTCCCCAGTGACCAGCCCTACGAGTCCCGAGCCAACCCGAACCGAGGGACGCGTTCGTGACTCCCTACCGATCCTGCCTTCCCCTACAGACTCTGAACTGACAGACAACCCACCCGAGTTGCACCGTTCTGGGCGCCAGCATAAACCTCCTGCCTACCTCCAAGACTATGCGTGTTCGCATCTGGGGGAAAGGGGTGTTATGTCCCTGGAACTCTAAGGAGTTCCCACTCAGGTCCGTTCGCGTTGCGGGGGCGGCTGCCCCCTCGCTCATTGGTTGGTTCTCCCCAGCAGCCAGCTATAAAAGCAGGCTGCGGGGTCCAACCAGTTGCTGATTGCTGCGAGCCAGTCCCAGGCTTGGCTAGCACGTTCAGTCCTTTATTGTCACAATAAAGTATTTGTTGCACTCATGCTCTGGTTCAGCCTCTCATTACCCAAACTTAACACATCTGATTCAGGGGTGGGATTCAACCAGTGGAACAACCGGTTTGGTGAATGTGCATTTTGCATGCATACACACGTGCTTTGTGCATATGCCCATGCACAACATTTGAATCTTATTTCCTCCTTTTTCAACCTCTGCTGTGCCACACAAAGCAGCTGAGGTTGAAAAAGCAGGAAATAAAAGACAGCCTAGAGGCCAGGCAGGCGAGTGGGACAAACAGAAGAACAGAAGATTGTTGTTCACTGTCAGCTGATCTTCGGAGCTACCAGTATAGCAGAACCGGGCCAAACTGGTAGAATCCCACCTCTGATCTGATTCAGTCCAAACCTTAATGCAGATATTGGTTAAAAGAACCTGAAGCTATTAGCAACACAAATGCCAGCACTTGAATATTTCTCACCAGCTTGATCCCAAAAGAATAATTACCCAGCATCCAATATTGGACATGACTAAATCCATTTAGAAGAATATTCCTTATCATGGTATCTGAAGGACACTTTCGTGAATGGTACTGAAGTCCCCACAGTCCATCTAACAAAATGTTAAGTTTTCTCTTCTGTATATTCAACTCCCAGTAAGGGTCATCCACATTGGTGTCTAGAATTAACCCACTTGAAATGGGTCATAATCTTTAGAAAAAAAGAGAAAACACAGCAATATTTGACCTACCTTGTTGAGCAGATTTAGAGAGGAAAGAGCAATTTCGTTAATAATAACTCTCTGTCTTTCAACACTCCCCAGTTTCCTTTTGATCAAATCCCCCTCTGGCGAAATCACCATGAACTCAATGTCCAAATCTGCAGCTATTTCTCCATTATGGTCCAGGTAAACTTTCCAGTGGGAAAGATTGTGGAACTCATTCTTCTCCAGAAAGGGATGGAACTAGAATGGAAACATAAAAGAATTTTAAAAGCAGAAAACTTGGTTTTTTCTATCCCACCTGGTATTTTCATGTATGAATTTTTCTTCTACGTTTTTTTTCTTAATGTGCAAACATGCTTAATTAGGACAACTGGGGTTATCACTAAGCTCATAAGTGAATAAGAAAGGTTCAGCAAAACTAGGCAATCGTATATTGAAAACATATGTATTGAGACTATATAATAGACACATTTGATCAATTATAGGAAACATTCTACAGCAGGTATCAACTAAAGTGAACAACAGCAAAAAAGAGATTAGGAAAAACAATAACTTCTATAGGAAAAGAATACTATTAATAAGGAAAGGTTTCAAATAATGTTTCAAGATCAAGTCATCCAGGAAGTGATCAAGTTATGTAGAAAGAAGCCACCAAATTTATAGTTGATTAAATTACCCACTAGACTCTTTATGTGCCCCTCTTTGCCAGCTTCCTTGCAAAACTGACAAACCACATGCAGCAAAAGCATTCCTGAGAATAATAAGATTAGAAAGATTTTTTCTATCTTGTACTAAATACAACAAATGCAATCCTGTACCAAAAAGGACAAATGTAATCAACCAAGTGTGAACTCTGATCTTGTGAAAGAAGACATGTTGTAAACAACAAAGGAACATTTTGTATAAAATTGTGAGCTAATTTTTACTGAAAGTATTTGAAATGGACCTCTGTCCCAAGCATGAGGTTCTATTTTTTGCAGGAATAAACAACTAAAAGTTGCCTTCCTCATTTCAGCATGATTCATGAGCTACTCACCAGGGAAAAATAGAACTCAGCTGAGGCTCAGGGGTCTCCTTCAAATTTATAAAAGTAAAATTCTACAGTGCTAATCACAAACTATACATACAGGGATATTGTTAAAAGGGCAATTACCCTTTTAAAATTAGAAGTGTTTAATATCAAAATATATCTGGTACCAGCTCCTTGGTAAATTATCCCCCAAGTAACTAGATTGGCCAAATCTGTTGGCCTTTTGTAGCCCAAGGATATGCTTTCCCTCTTTCTCTAATGGATTCCTTCTCCAGAGGAATTTAGTATGTTGAATCCTTCTTGGGCCCCCATACCTGCCACGGCTTCAGCCTTGGAACCTCCAGTGTCTCTTGGACCTCCTTCCCTCTTCTCCAGGATCTGGATGAATATGCAGCCTTCAAGACATGAGCCAGAGTCATAAAGATAATGTAACCAGAATCACTGTTTTCAACCAACATCCCGTTCAATTCATCTTCTGTCTCCACAGCAGTTTTTTGGGTGCATCTTTTCCGGCCTTTGACAGCATAAACATGTGTTGAAAAAGAACACTGAAAACTCTTGTCTTCATACTGGGAGTCTATAAAGGAAAAGGCTTCAAAAGCACCATAGGTTGGCCTTATTTTTTGCATAAATTCAAAGCTCCAAATACTATGGATGTATTTGTGATATCCAAGATGTTGCATTATATAGTTTCCCAAAGTTGTGGTGATCCAGATTTTCTCTCTGATGGGTCCTGACAAAGTGGCAAGTGTTATCTGAAAAATATGAAATGTGCTTGAAACGATAATGTGTTCTGTGAAGTGAACAAAGACATTGACTTGTTTCCAGCGAGAAAAGCTGGAATCCCTAAAGGGTACTAGATCTCCAGTCATTGAGAATCGTTGTGATATAACAACACAAATTCCTTTCCTGATAAGCAAAGGAGGGAAAATCCTCAGGAAATTTTCTCCCTCCTCTGTGTCTGGAGCAAGGAGACCAATCAAGGTCCATCTGAAATGAAGGAGCACTTGGACAATTGCTGAATACTGAAACCCTTCTTTGGGGAGCATCTGGTGGAAAAATGGGAATTTACTTTTGTCACTCAGTGTCTCTGAAGCAATTCTATGACTGATCTGGAAAAGCAAGGAAGAATGCTGTGTTATATTTGGGGATCAGGTCTTCTTACCCACAGAAATATCGATGTTACAGGCACTGATTAACTTTTTACTTTTAAATTGCTGGGGAAAAAAGTGTTTTGTATCAATTAACTCTCTGTCCCCATTGATTAGTTGAAATGTTTCTTCAGAAAACCTGTGAAAGTAATGCCAAGTACCTCGGTCCCTTTCTTTGATGGATGCAAATAATCTCTTTCACAATTATTTTTGTTGAGGTAATTCCCCGTTAGGAGAATGAGCACATACAGGGAGACGTATTTGAGAGTAGTGTTTGAATAATACACACACACATCACACAGATACACTGTACAGTAAATGTAGGTTTTTTTCTTCCAGAAACGTTAAGCAAAGTCCAAGCAAGCAATCCAAAGTCATTCACAGGTAAATCAGTCAGTTTTCATCCAGGGATAATCCAGTAACAAAGTCCAGTGTCAAAAACAGTTCAGTATCAGACTTACATCAAATCCAGAATAGCAGTCAATTAAGAGGAAAATGGAGGAATGGCAATACTTTCCAACAGAAGGAAACAAAGATACACTCACACTCTCTTCTGAGACTAAGACTAAACAACCCAGGTTTCTGGCTCCATCTTATGGCCATTTGAGAAAAACATACCCAACTACAGTTTTGCATTTTCTTAAAGATAGTTTTAAAATGTCTATCCTGGTTTATATATTTGCATCTCAAATAGCTGTTAGGTTGCTTACATTCCTAACATTTTTCATGAATATGGCATTTGTTCAGCATTATCACCATTTTTCTAAGATCATGTGCAAAATGTGGGCTTTCCATCAGTGCTGCACTTTCTTGTTGTACAGAAGATCCTTTGATTGGACACAGAGCCTCTCCTCATCTTCACAAGTATGCAGGAGAAGCCCCCAAAGCAACAGAAATGCTATCATGAGAGGATATGACTATTTTGATATATGCTCCCATCTTAACGCATATCCCAGTTCCCAGACATGACACCTACAATTGACACATTAAAAAGTAGCTCTTGATCTCCATAGAGAAGATATAGTTGGATCTATCATGTACCCACTACCACAACCACTTCACTTTACTATATAGAGAAACATACACACAGACCTGTGGGACTTTGTAGGTGCCTACTAATGTGGACATCTGGTTGGAAATCTCCCTGTCAGCTGCATCAAAAAGAGCCAAAATGTTGTCCCTCCTTCCACAGCTGTAGTTGGGAACATTGGCTTTTCCAGGGGAGAGCATGTCCAGCAAGACTTCTGAAGTGCCAAGTGTGTTCAAATAGTTATCATGGATATTGTAGCCAAGTGTGAGATTGCACAGGAGCTGGATAGTCTTGTTGATCTCTTGAATGGTGAAAATAAAGCGTTCTATTCCTTTGTAACCATAAGGTAAACTAATGTGAAAAAATGCTTTGGTTAATACAAGCATTATCAATAGCAGTAACACAATACCTTTATTTTAATTTCACCCTTTTTATCGACACATGTGTCAACCATGGAAGCCATATTTGTTTTAGCCATATATTTTCTTAGAAGCTTCAAGGCTGCCACAGTTAATGCCTGGGAATTTGGGAGGGGGAATTTCTTAGCGAGTAGTAGATTAGATTCAACAACATTCTTCTCAAAAGTCAAGGACATGTCATTCTGCATCTTGATGAGAGTGGGCGAAGGTTTGGCTTCGGATAGAACAACATTTGATGGGTCCTTTGTGATGGATTGATGGGTGCAGGGGATGGATCTTTGATTTTCAATTGTGGGGAAGGGAAAACCTGGAAGTTTTGATTTGGGTTTTCCCAGATGTGCCAACACGACATCTTTAATAAATTCTTATTTGCATGGACTTTGTCTCTGAGAAAGGAATTGAGGAGTTTCTTTGGAATGCTGACAACATGACTGTGGAGTCTGAAGTCAATACTGATCAAAAACAAGAGGCAAATGAGAGTCACTCATCAAATTTAATGTTTGTAAATGTCGAGAAAATGAGAAGCAGATAAGAATCACAAATACTCTTATTATTTATAGCAGCAGTAATTTTCATCAGAACTGTCCCTAGGCTGCAAAATAATTCTTTTTTAAAAGTACAACCATCATAAAAGGAAGAGAATATTTCATAAGTGACCCACAAAAGCTGTTCTAAAGCAAGTTATCCTCTATTCCTGTAAGGATGAGACAAGCAGTTATAAAAATATGGAAATGAGCTGGTCACGGTTAACTACAACAATCACCACTTTAAACAAACATCATTATTCAAGTCATAAATTCTAGATTTAACATGGAGAGGAAAATAATGTGGACTTCTTTCAGGTAATTTTCTTCTGCTCCATCTTTGAATTTGTGTTCCTTCCACTAAATAAGACAAAACAGAAAAGCCATGGAAATCTTATTCATTAACAAAATTAATCACTTCCTGAAATATAGGAGTAAGCAGAATAAAAGAACAAGAGTACAACATCATCACTGCGGCAAGAATGGTATTTGCCCAGAAGTGGAAGGAGAAAGAAATCCCTAGTGAAGAGGAAGTAATAAATAAAATTCTGACCTGCACTGAAATGGATAGGCTAACACTAGAGATGAAAAATAAGTATAAATATATAATTTGGAATAGATGTTACTATTGGTGAGGACAGAAAGGAAGGGTTTAAGATGGAAAAGAGTTGTTAAGAGGACATCTGTGATCATGAGACTAAAATAATACTAAGAATGTTGAAAGATGCAAGTAAGGATGAGTAAATGTATAAATGTTTGTATATGTACAAATGTATATAAGATCTATATTCTATTATCTTTCACTAGAATAATGACCAAAAGCTATGCCAAAATGACTCCACCATGTTGAATGTTTTTAAACGTTATGTTTAATAAAAAAATTTAAAAATGAGAGTGCTAGAACTGCAGATGGAAGGAAAACAATTTCATCACACTGAATAACTTACAAGTGAGGCTGATTATAAGGAAGCAGGTTGAAAAGCAATATTTTCTGTGATAGTGTTACTGCACTGGTGACTATACCAATGAGATGATCTCCTAGCCTGTAGTAGCTCCAGGGTCTTTCTCTATCCAGGCGCACCGAATTCAGCAGGCACTTCATTCTAAGCTTCCCAGAGACTGTCTGGGACAACAGCAATATCAAAAGAAGAAACAGGAGGTCCATAATTCATGGAGCTGAATCAACCTCCTGTTACCAAAGAAAAGTTAGATGATTTCAAAGCACTCTCAGAAAATGGCATTTGAATTTCCTTATTCAAACAGAAACAAATCGAGGTTCATTTGAAAAAGAGAGAAAGGTACATTCAGCAGCACAGCTCCTGTCTTGTGTCCTAAATCTTGTGCATACCATTCAGCACAAGTAGAGGCTTATATCTTTTTCTGATGCAAGATCCATTCCATGTTGCTTCAGTCTGATGTTATACCAAAGGCAGCCTCTGGAAAGGCAGCTGTAGACATCTCAAAGTCTGGGATTGTGGTAATTACTGTGAGTAATAATTTGTCCTCTGGATCTCTTCCAGGGGTTCATGTAGAGAGGGGCAGCTGGAGAAAAGGATTCTGGTGAAATGTTGCAGCTATACCCCTGGAGACACTCTTCTATAATGGTCGTCATCAGTGGTGGGATTCAAAAAATTTTTACTACTGGTTCTGTGGGCGTGGCTTGGTGGGTGTGGCAGGGGAAGGATACTGTAAATTCTCCATTCCCTCCCGACTCCTGGGGAAAGGGAAAATCTCCATTCCCTCCTGACCCCACTAACCTGCTTTCCAGCTCTGTTCTCCTGTGCAGGGCAACAAAAGAAGACCCAGCCAATCAGCTGGGACTCAGAAGGCAGAGGATAGATGGGGGAAGGGCCAGTCAGAGGTGGTATTTGACGGTTCTCTGAACTACTCAAAATTGCTGCTACCAGTTCTTCAGAACTGGTCAGAACCTGCTGAATACCACCTCTGGTTGTCATCCTTCTGGTTAGGATACATCCAGAAAGTGATACTGGAGGAAGATACTCCAACATGCCTGTACAATAGGATCATCTCAGTCTGCTGAATTACACTTCTACGAGGTTCTTTTCAGTGGTGGGATTCAAAAAAAAAAAATTACTACTCATTCTGTGGACATGGCTTGGTGGCCGTGGTGTGGCTTGGTGGGCGTGGCAGGGGAAGGATACTGTGAAATTTCCATTCCCTCCCCACTCCGCTAACCTGCTTTTGAGCTCTGTTCTCCTTTGCAGGGCAACAAAAGAAGACCCAGCCAATCAAGTGGGACTTGGGAGGCAGAGAATAGATGGGGGTGGGGCCAGTCAGAGATGGTATTTGCTGGTTCCCCAAACTACTCAAAATTTCCATTATCGGTTCTCCAGAACTGGTCGGAACTGGCTGGTTCTTTTCCCATAGATGCTGCCTTCTTTACTAAATGCGAATGTACCAACATTTGTCCACTTGTAGTGTCTACTAAGCCTCTGACATTGGCCCCTTTGACTTTTGCTGTGATCACAATTTTTCTCCCCAGAAATGCTCTCTCCAATTGACCAAAGGACAGATTAATTTTTAAAAAAAGCAATTATTATATATGCAATGGCATGATAGCATCTAATGGACCATTTACCATTAGATTCGAAGACTTCAAATTATTGTTTGGTGATAAAGAAGCAAATTTACTCAGAAAAGGAAAACTACCATAACTTTAAAAATGTATCTTTAGTTTCATTTTTAACACTAAACTGAACTGGATTTTTCATAATCCAGCATCCTTGAATTCACCTCTCAGGCTGTTTCTCTTTCAATTTCAAAAACTATCTTCCTTTCACAGCCTGTGGAGGCCTGATTGGTGGCACTAGACCCTTGTGGGGGTGTGCTTCAAAAAATTTTAGCAAAGGGTTTTCTGCCTAGTTGCTGGGTGGGTGTGGCTGTGGTGGGCGTGGCCTAGTCAGACTCCTGCAGCACAGCCGGGGGGGGGTGTTTTTGCCCTTCTCGGTGTCAGTGTTCTATGGTGTAGGGTAAATGGAACCTGTTGATGTTTAACTGTGAAGAGGAGCCAATGTTAGACAGAGTAGTGAGGGACATATTTTGAGGTGACACAGTATGAAGGAACCGGAAGGGAGGAGTTAAGAAAAATAAAAGCAGTTTGTGTGCAGAGAACTCACGTGTTAAGAGTATTATTACAAAATACGACACGTTCCAGAGAAATTCCATTCTTTCCAGTAACTCCAAGACACAAGCCATCTCAAAGTACTTTTATTGGAACAGTACCTGGCACATTCTAGGGAAGTCCGGAACTGATTTTTTTTCTGGCTTCCCACACAGTCCCAAGCTACACCCTCCACCGTTTTTTCCCTCATCACCAGATCACATGCACCAACCCCACAGTAAGTTTTATTCTTCTCTGCGCCACACTCTGTAACCTTGAACTATCAAAATAATCTATTTTGTCTACTAAGAGCTACTCAATTTACATCACCCCCTCCCACATTCTTCAACTGTGTGGCAGCGATGAATTCCATAGCTGGCACCCAGGCTTTGCAGATTTTCCTCAAGCCTCCAAGAGGGTGAAAACAGCCTCCCCAGGTTCCAGAGGCTCTCTAAAAGCTGGAAACAGGCCCATTTCTGGCCTTCCAAATTTCTGGAGGCCCATTTTTTGCCCTCCCTGAGACTCTATGCATGCCCTGCACTTACCTCATCCAAAATGTGGGGACTCCTGGGAGGAGCTGGGTGGGGTGGGCGGGGCCAGCCAGGAGTGGAATTTGAGGGTTCTCTGAACTGCATAAAATCTTAGCTAGGGGCTCTCCAAACCCCCGAGGACCCCCAGCAGCCCACTCCTGGACCGGTGTGCACTTAGCCCACTTCAGCAGCCTACTCCTGGACCGATGTGCACTTGTCAGCCCACTCCAGAAGCCCGCTCCTGGACTGATGTGCACTTGTCAGCCCACTCCAGAAGCCCACTCCTGGACGGATGTGCACTCGTCAGCCCACTCCAACAGCCCACTCCTGGACCAATGTGCATTTGTCAGCCACAACAGATTTATTTATCTGGGAAAGCATTCATTCTCCAATCACAGTCTTCCTGAGCATCGTTATGCAATTCACTAGGCTTAGGCAATTCACACATTAGGAGAATATGAAAAAGAGAGTTGGAACAGAGCCCCAGGGTCAGTCTCTATTTGACCTAGGTCACATTCATTCCTCCAAATCCAAATTCCCTCTGACTTTTTGGACATCTCTGGTTATTTTCACAGCAGGACTAGGAATGGCTGAGAATTGGAAAGGGAAGACCAAATACATTCAACGAACCTCCGTATTCAAAACAGACTTTTAGACACAGAGTGTTGCTTTATCCACACCCATACATGGGACTGATACCAGTGGTGGGATTAAAAATTTTTTACTGATGGTTCTGTGGGAGCGGCATGCCTTGGTGGGCATGGCTTTGTGGGCATGGCAGGGGAAGAATACTGCAAAATCCCCATTCCCTCCCCACTCCTGGGGGAAGGTTACTGCAAAATCTCATTCCCTTCCCACTCCACTAACCTGCTTTCCATCTCTGCATACCACCTCTGGCTGGTACATGGCAACAATGTGAATCCTGCTGCTAACACCTGTTCTTTTGAATCAAATAAAGGAGGCAAAAATAAATAATTGAAGCTCACTGCAATTATTATTCATTCAGTGTAGACTGGAAGAATTTCTCTTCAGAAAATAATGGAAGGAAATCCTACAGACAAAAAGATGCACATATTTATAAAAAATGTAAATCATTTAGGCCAAAAGTGTCTAAAAATGTTAAATCATTTTTTCCCCCTGGATGATTGAGTCTTCATTTACATTTTGAAATACATTTGGGGGAGAAACCTCTATAGTTGCTGTGACAAGAGTTAGTACATTCCAATTATTTTCTGACTCTGCCTAACAAAATTTATTTTGACTGAAGAAGTTATTAGGGTGAGTAATGAAATGTCTCATTTTAACAAATGTTAGTCCAGTTGCCATGATTTAACATTTTAAACATACATTTCAGAAAAGGAAGATAAGATGATAGTTGTAGATATGCATATTTAATTTCATGTAAGCATGAATATTCACTATTAGCAAGCTTTAGTTTACTTTCCTGTCCATCTATGTTATGATGTCCCATGTTTCATATTTATACATTTCTTCTAGTTGTAAGCTGCTCCTTTGTATTCAGGTCTGGCCTCAGAATGATAATGTAGCACTTGGGGATGAAGATACAGACCAGCAGACCAGCACTGGAGGTCAAGATGGAGAAGACCTGCACAGCCACCATGTATTTCCCTTTGGTGCTCAGGTAAGAGGGCAGGAATGAAACCCAGACACTGCAGAAGACTAGCATGCTGAAGGTGATTAGCTTGGCTTCATTGAAAGTCCCAGGGAGATTTCTGGCTAGAAAAGCCACCATGAAACAGATGGAAGCCAGGAAGCCCAGGTAGCTGAGGGTGATGTAGAACATGAGAACAGAGCCTTCATTACATAGCAGGATGATCTCTCCAGGCTGGGAGTGGAAGTCAGAATCAGAAAAGGGTGGACAAACTCCAAGCCAGATGGAGCAGATAATAATTTGGACAGCAGAACAAGAAAAGATGATGGAGTTGGCCAAGCTCTTCCCCAACCATCTCTTCACTCGGTTTCCTGGTTTTGTGGCAAGGAAAGCCAGCACCACTGTGATGGTTTTGGCCAAAAGAGAAGAAATGGCAACTGAGAAGATGATGCTGAAAACTGTTTGTCGAAGAAGGCAGGTGGCTTTCCTTGGTTGACCAACGAAGAGAAAAGGAGACAAGAAGCAAAGCAGGAGGGAGACCAGGAGGATGTAAGAGAGGTCCCGGTTGTTGGCTTTGACAATGGGGGTTTCTTGATTTTTAATGAATATGATTAAAACAAGACTTGTGGTTAGGAAGAGAAGTAAGGCAAAAGAGACCAGGATAGTGCATAGGTGTTCTTCATAAGACAGGAATGTTTTAAATTTAGGGATACAATCGACTTGATTCTCATTTGGATATTTATCATCTGGACACTTGGTGCATTTTTCTGTATCTGAGACAACCAAAAAGCAATATTATTTTAATATTTTACCCTTTCACTTTTCAAGAAATACATTTTTGGACAACAATTTTTACTAGGGGCATTTTCCAAATTATATTTCCTAAGATCTCTGGAGAAAGAAGATTAGAGGAATAACATTTCTTTTTTTAAAAAAAGCTATAATTCTTTGAAATTGAGTGGAGACCCAAATGATTTCCTGTGTAATGTGCAGAATCTTAAGAGGAATCTACATTATTAGTTGTTAAAAAAAAATGAATCAATCTGTCTAGGGAAAATTCTTGGGTCCTGTCAGATGGCACATCTTAATGTACTTGACTCACAGGATGCCAGCTTTGTGAACTCTAGTTGGTTGGCAGAGAAAGCTAGTCCTGCAAAAGATCTGGAATAGCTACTGGGAGCTTTGGTAATAAGGATGTAATGATATGTATCCATAATTGTCCATACTTCTTCCGCTTCTCAGTAGACCTCTAGCAGAGACTCATATTACATTAATCCTTCCAGGAGGTGGGCCTACAAAAATTCCTCAGATTTCAAGAAACTTTCCTAGTATGATTGATTGTTTATTGTACCCTATGACTATCATTAAGTTTTGTACCTTATGATTCTTGACTCCTGACGAATGTCTCTTTTCTTTTATGTATACTGAAAGTATTTACACCAAGACAAATTCCTTGTGTGTCCAATCACACTTGGCCAATAAAGCTATTCCATTCCATTCCATTCCATTGAATCCTATCCTATCCTATCCTATCCTATCCTATTCTATGTCCCTAGAAAGGCAAACATGGCCGAACATATTCAAACTAAAAAGCATAAGATATATTTTCACTGGCAGTAGTAGAGGTTGCACAGTCAGTCACACTCTCCTATCTATTCCGAGCCACTTGTCCAAGGTCTTTTTGCTATTCTTTCCTTTAGATATACAGATTAAAAATAGACAAGAAGACCAATTGAGCTTCCATCAGTCTTTTAACTTGCACTTTCATGACAATACTTTGGATGAAACCTCTTCCATAAGGCCTGCCCTTTTCTTTGGTGTGACCCACCTTCCTGAGTGGAGAAGGTCCCCTCTGGACAAGGAACACAGTCATAGCAGCAAATGGGTTCACCTTCTCGAGCCCGCTTGACAAATCCAGGATGACATTTTCCCACACACTTGGACTGAGGCAGGGGCTAAGCAGTAAAAAAAGGAAAACCAAAGAAAATGTGACAGGACTCACCACCCATCAAAATGGAGGTCGACATGAACATCAGCCAAGTAGTCTCTGGGTTTCACTTAGATATATATGACATTTCTAAATGAGATTTTCAGTCATCTAATCTAGAGAGCCTGTTCAGATTAGGTGAAATTAGAGAATAATATGAAACCACCCTGGAGGACATATATGGGGTCTCCCTAGCCAACTTGCTCATATTGAAGAAGTCATTCAGATAAGCAGCAAACCCTTTCAAACCAACAAGAAAAGAAGCTCAGTTGCCATGAAATTTATAACTAGTTCCAAACATTGTAGGAGATAGAACTACTGCCAGATTTTTCTTTTAGACCGTTGTCTTTCCTTCTGGAATATCACACTACAGTAAAGGACTTTTCTACTAAATAAAGTTTGAAGGGATGGAATTGAGAAAAGGTTTAGCACTAAGTAAATGTTTTTCCTGCATCAACTCAGAAATTCAGAATACCCAAGGAGCTGTTGATACCATTTTACAAAGGAATTATTGAATCTGCAATTTGTGCTTCTATAACTGTCTCATTTGGTACAGCAATAAAACAGGACCTGTACAGACTACAACCAATACTTAGGGCTGCAGAAAAAAACAATAGCAACCAGCCTGTCTTCTGCTGAGGATCTGTTATATTGCAGGGGTTGGAAAGAGAGCTGAGAAAATATCTAACAACCTCTCACATCCTGGACATAAATTGTTTCAACTCCTCCCTTCAGGATTCCACTATAGGGCATTGCATGTCAAAACAACCACGCACAGGCAGTTTTTCCCTCATGTCATCACTCTTCTAAACACCTGATTCTCAGAGCACTGTCTGATGCCTAAGAATATTTAACCAAATTCCTTATGCATCCAATCACACTTGGCCAATAAAGAACATTTTGTTCTGTTCTGTTCTGTTCTGTTCTATTCTAATGCATTCCTCCATGATTTTAAAGTATGATCATCTCAGATTAAATTGTAGAATAAACTTCATTCTAAAACATCTACTACTTTCTATTGCATTTATTACTGTGTTTTCTCATTACAAATAAACTATGATGAGGAAACAAAATTATGTCCAATAGGATTTAGAAAGGTTTTTTCTTAACTACCTAAAAATTCAGAAGCAGCTCCTCTTTCATATAGTCCAAACAATCTCCCTTAACACACAAAGGAAAATACAGTATATAGAAATTATAGTTATCAAAATTAAATGAGTTGCTCTTTGTTTATTTCTATATTTATATTCTCTGTTCATGTGACTGTCTTGCTGTTGAAATGAAACTAAAGATTACTGCCTATTTTCTAGAAATGTAATGAGATGAGATGGAAACAAGGTCATGAGAATGTGACCAGTAGTGGGATCCTACCTTAGTCACTACTGGTTTGGTGGATGATCTTGGATGCATGTGCATGCACCCCCCCCCCAATGTGCACACCCCTAACAAGGCAATCAGCTGAGAGGAGGAAGAAACAAAATGCTAGGAGTGACCCTCCCATCCTCCCATGTGCTTTTCAGTCTTTTATTTCAACTGATCGCCGGAGGCTTTTTTTCTTCCTCTCAGCTGATCAAAGGCTTTTTTAAAAAATACCAGTTCAGATGAACTGGTTTGAACTGGTAGCATACCACCACTGAATGTGTCCCTCAAGAAGAGTAAATCAGGTATCCTTTGCTGAGGCAGATGGGACATGAGTATGAGCTCTGTGGGAAAAAGCCCAGTTCAGTTTTCAAGAAAGGTCCTTTCTTTTGAAGAATTGTACGGAGGTGGCACCAATTGGCATGGAAAGAAATACCTGAATGTATTATTAGTCAAATTAGGAGCCTCCTTTTTGCCCAGAGAGACTTTAAAGTAGCTAAGAATCAAAATAAACAATTGCATTCAAAGGGTTTTCCGATGAAGTGTCTTCTTACAAGCGAAAAGCCAAATGTAATCCAAATATTGTTATTTCCAATATGAGAAAGGTGTCATGCCCCTGTTGGAGACTGACTTCAAGGGAAAGGAGGAACAGCTGACAGGGAAAGGCAGTGTGGCTCCGGAGGTTGTGAAGGAGGCTGGTGAAGGGCAGAGGCCAGCTGGGCAGTCAGAGGAAGCCCATCCCCTCTTCATCCTAGGGCATGCAGGGAGGAATGGAGAAGGGAACAACATGGCTTATAGGAGAGGAAGTGGCCATGATCCCCCTCACTGGCTGCAGCTGTGGAGGAATAGTATATAGGAGGGGTGTTTAAAACAGCGTTGCTAGAAGCAAAGCATGTTTTATTTCTGGCTGAGTTTTATCTTGGTTGGTGTTCTTCCAATGGACTGTGCCTTGTTATCTTCTTGAAGTTTGTAATTAATTATCTTGGTCTGTTGTGGATAATTCCTTCAGTGCAGTATATTTATTTATTTTATTTATTTTTTATTTCTTTGTTATCTGTTCCTTGAGCTTGGACTGTATTTCTCTATTTTGGAGACTATTTTGGAAAGAGTTTAATCTCCAACTGCGAACAATTGAACAGTGAGGCCAAATTGGAGGCATTAAAGGAAATTTATTTAGAAGGGTTTTTTCTTTAGATCAAAGTCTTGTTTAAGTACTTCAGTTTTCTCAGTCAGGGCATTATTTTACAGTTGTAATGATTTCACTTAAAGCCTTAGCCCTCCTTCCTAGGAGCAGAAGGCCTGTTGCTCTATCCCACTTGGATGAAAGAGAAGCATGGATAACTCTGGTCAGCTCTGGCCTGTATAAAAATCTCTCAGACTATGGGTTTCCCTTTCAGGAGACACTGTCTCCAACCAGGACAAGCTGAATCATAATGTCAAGGGTTATTTCCCACTGGGTCAAGCAGGACATCCATTCAGTCCTGACTCTTTTTTTATCAGATTCATTCCAAACTGGAACCCAAGCATTAGTCTTTTGCTTTGCTGTTTCTGGACAAGGAACAAACAAACATGAGGTTATCAACCCATAATACCTAGCACTTGAGGCAGTGGTGGGATTCAATTTTTTTTACTACCAGTTCTGTGGGTGTGGCATGGTGGGTGTGGCATGGCTTGATGGGTATGTCATGGTTTGATGGGCATGGCTTGGAGGGCGTGGCTTGGTGGGTATGGCAGGAGAAGGTTACTGCAAAATCTCCATTCCTTCCCCATCCTACTAACCTGCTTTCCAGCTCTGTTCTTCTGTGCAGGGCAATAAAAAAAGACCCAGCCAATCAGCTGGGACTCGGGAGGCAGAGAATAGATGGGGCAGGGTCAGTCAAAGGTTGCATTTGCCAGTTCTCCAAAGTACTCAAAATTTCCGCTACCGGTTCTCCAGAGCTGGTCAGACCTGTTGAATACCACCTGTGAATTGAGGGCCTCTCTCACCAATTTTATCCTAAATAATAATCACTCAGTATCTTGATCTGGATGTAGCTGAATCATCTTAAAACAGTGTTCCATACACTGTTCATTATAGAATCTGTTCCATTACAGTGTTCTATTACAAAATCTGAAATACACCCTGATTGAAGTGTTTTTGAAGCCTCCCTATCCAGCTAAGAAAATTATCCAAGTTATAGTCCACACATAAAATTCTTAATGAATTTCTGATTAGGCTTAGCCACTTGACATGGACACTAAAGCTTTGGAAAAGAGAGAAAAGACACCAATATTTCACTCACCTTGTTGAGCCACTTTAGCAGTAAAAGCACATATTGGTTAATAGTAAGTCTCTGCCTTTCAAAACTCCCCAGCTGCTCTTCCATGCAATCCTCTTCAGGGATAACCACCCAGCTCAGGATGTTCATATCTGCCACCAGATCTCCATGTTGGTCCAAGTACAGTTTCATCTCAGAGAGGTTGCAAAATTCATTCTTCTGCAGAAAGGGATGAAGCTACAATGGAAACAGCCAGCAATTTTAAAAGCAATAACCTTGCTGTCTGAACCAACATGGTCTTTTCACATTCAAACCTTTCTTCTACACTTGTCTAATTTCCAAATGTTCTTAATTCTGACCAAAAAGTGTTGCCATTACCTGCATATCTGAATGAAAAAGTTTCAGCAAAACCTGTCAATCATATATTCTATACTTGTCTAATTTGCAAATATTCTTAGTTGGGAAACAAGTGTTACCACTATTTTCAAAAATGAAAATGAAAGGTTATGCAAAATTTCTCTACCATATACAGTATTAACAAAATATAAAATTGACAATATTTGTTAACTATAAGGAACATTCTACAGCAAACACAAATAAAATTAAGAAATAAACAAATAAAGAGATTATCCTTAAATGTTTTGGAAACAACAAATTACAAGAATGCTTGGATTTGTCAAAAAGAAATTTGCTAGGCTAATGTTCTCCAAGTTAGAAGATGGGAAACCCAAGCCAACCATGAGCTAATTCAACTTCCTTATTAGGCTATAATAGAATCTTGCAAGTTTGAAAGAATAAATCCCCTACCAACTGTTGAGGTAATTCCCCGTTAGGAGAATGAGCACACACAGGGAGATGTAATGAGAGTGGTGAAGAATAACACACAACCAGCACACAGATACACTGTATAGTAAAATGTAGGTTTTTACTTCCAGTAAAACCGTTAAGCAAAGTTCAACAAACAGTCCAAGTCATACACGGTTATAGCAGTTTTCAGTCCAGGGATAATCCAATAACAAAGTCCAGTATAATAAACAGTTCAGTAAAAGACTCACATCAAATCAAAGAATAACAACAATCAGCAACAGTCAACAGAGAAAAGCAGGAACGGCAACACTCAATAACAGGACTAAACAACCCAGGTTTCTGACTCCATCTTATGGCCATTTGAGGAACCACACCCAATTACAATTTTAGCATTCCCTTAAAGAGACAGTATTAAAATGTCTATCCTGGTTTATATATTTTCCAACCCAACTGTTAGGTGACTTGCATTCCTAACACCAACCTCTTTAAAAGCCTTAAAAGTTAGGGGTGATCTTTTCTGAGTTTCTTTCTCTGCCTTTGATGCAGCTGTGGGCTCCCTTTCTCTTTTCTAATAATTCTTACTCATTCCTCACTCCCAAGGTGGCATATCACTTCTCTTCCTTAGTAGATTGTGAGAATGCTGGTGATATAATTTCATTTCAGTAGAATATTAACAAACTGCTTCCTTATGTAATGGTTACAGTATGATAATTAAGTGGATGAAATATGTTAAGTATTACAGTCAAATAATTTTCATTCTTTCTTATACAACTTGAAAGTTATGAATAACAATTAGAACTTGGTTGTCTATTCTTCTATAATACTGCATCCAGTTTTGGTCACCACAATATAAAACAGATGTTGAGATTCTAGAAAGAGTGCAGAGAAGAGCAATAAAGAGTATTAGGGATTGGAGGCTAAAACATATAAAGAATGGTTTTTGGAATTGGGTATGTCTAGTTTGATGAAAAGAAGGACTAGGGGTGATGTGATAGCAGTATTCCAATATCTAAGGATTGGGTTGAACCTATTCTCCAAAGCACCTGGAGTGGCCATCACTTAAAGAAGCTTTAGCTAAAATTCCTGCAGAGAGGAGAGGTTGTCAAACTCATTAGTTAATCTTTAATGTGGGCTCTTACACATGCTTGATCAGATTCGCTTAGAGCAGGGCTGTCAAACTCCCAGCCAACAGGCTGAATGCGTCATGTGCTGATCATGCCCACGCCTGGTTCAGTGAAGTGGAAAAAAATCCTGAAATGTCACAAGCTGCCACTGTGATGACATGAATTTGACATCCCTGGGCTAGATGATCTCAGGGTCTCCTTAAAATTCATGAATACAAAATGCTAAGATACTAATCACAAATCCATGAATCCATGAATTTATTTCAAAACGAAGACATCCTTTTTAAAATTAGCAGTGTTTAATATCAAATTATATCTATTATGGTGTCCAACCTTTGAAACATTATTCACAAAACAAACAGATTGCCAACAATTGTCTGTTGACCAGTTGTAGCACAAGGAAGTGCAGAAAGTTTTCATAATTTTCCTTTGGATTCCTTCTCCAAAGGAACTAAGTTTTATGGATCCTTGTCGGGATCCCATACCTGCCATGGCTGCAGCTTTGGAATGTTCAACTTCTCTTTGCCCTCCTTTCTTCTCCTCCTGGATCTAGAGGAATATGCAGCATTCAAGACATGGGCCAGAGTCTTAATGACACTGTAAGCACGGTGGTCAATTTGTAATCTGTTGCTTTTATCCTGGGTCTCCAGTGGTGCTTTCTGGATGCATCTTCTCCGGCCTTTCACAGAAAAGATGTGTTTTGCAAAAGAACAGTGAAAACACTTATGCAAGGGTTCCACAAATATAAATGGTTCAAAGGAATCTTCATACCCTCTTTCCTGAATAACGAAGTTCCAAATACTATGGACATATTCATAAACTCTGTGACTTTTCATTGGCAAGTCTCCAAAGACTGTGATGATCCAGACTTTCCCTTCAGTGGGGCGTGGCAAGCCATCAAGTGTAAAATGGACTTGGTGAATTCCATCCATCATGCTACTATAGTCAGTAAAGAAAACAAAGACATTGACTTGCCTCCACTTGGAGATGGCATTCTTAAGTGGTGCTGCATGTCTAGTCGTAGACAATTGTTGTGATATAACAACACAAATTCCATTCCTGACAAGCGTAGGAGTAAAGGTCCTCATGAAATTTTCTCCCTGCTCTGTGTCTGAAGCAAAGAGCCCAATCAAGGTCCATCTGAAATGGAGGAGCAGTTGGACAATTGCGGGGTACTGGACCCCATTTTGGGGGGCCATCCGGAAGAAAAAAGGGAATTGAGTTTTATCACTCAGAGCCTCTGAAACAAATCTACAAGTGATCTGAAAAAGCAATTAAGAATCCTGGGTTATATTTACAGTCAGACCATCCAAAATATTACCTCTTAAGAAATCCAACTCGGCACTCATGAAAATATTAGAGTAGTTTATTCTTGATTAGCTATTAGGCCATATTAAGACATAAAAGCTTAAACACAGAACATTAAGAAGACTGCATGTAAATATGGAATACAGAATACAAATTAAGTAAAAAAGAATAAGAATAAAAATGGAAATCATATTTCTGTAATACTCTCCAATTTAATGCAATCAGTCACATGTGTAGATTTCAACCAAAATATTTCATTGCAATAAGGGGACATACTACATAGGTCAATGAATATTCTGAGTCATCCAGTAAAGTTGTCTGGAAGTTAAGTGATGGCAATTGGACTTATTTTTTTTTATTTGAAACTTTTCACTGCTTATTCAAGTAGCTTCTTTGGTGAGGGCTCCTTGTGGTCTCTGAGCTTGCTTGTTTTCTTGTAGACTTATCATTACCCAGTCTAGATAATATCATCAGTGCTAGTAAGGAGTGCTGTTTACCATTGAAAATGCCATTATGTTGACTAAGGTCATGTACTGTAACTTTGTCTCTTGTATCCTTACGATTTATATTGACTGTTTCCTAGTATGATTGAATGCCTATTGTACCCTATGACTATCATTAAGTGTCATATCTTATGATTCTCGACTCTTGATGAATGTATCTTTTCCTTTATGTATACTGAGAGTATTTACACCAAGACAAATTCCTTGTGTGTCCAATCACTTGGCCAATAAACTATTCTATTCTACTCTACTCTACTCTACTCTACCCTACTCTACTCTACTCTACTGTACCCTACCCTACCCTACCCTACCCTACTCTACTCTACTCTACTCTACTCTACTCTACTCTACTCTACTCTACTCTACTCTACTCTATTCTATTCTATTCTATTCTATCCTATTCTATTCTACAAAATATGAGCTTCCCATCATTGCTGCAACTTCCTTTTTACAGTGGACAATTTGATTGGACACAGTGGCTCTCTTCACCTTCACAAGTATACAACAGAAGCCTCCAAAGCAATGAAGACAATGTCATGAGTGGATATGGCTGCTTTGATTCCTCCTCACTGACTAGTCCAATATCCACCATGACACCTAAAACAACTATGGTGAGAAGCAGCTCTTGAATTCCATAGAGAACTTATGGCTAGATCTATTGTTCACCAACCCCATTCATTTTACCAGATTGAGACACACACACACACACACACACACACACACACACACACACACCTGAGGGACTTTGTAGGTTCCTACTAATGTAGACATCTGCATGGAGACTTCCCTGAAAGCTCCATCAATAACAGCCAGAAGGTTGTCCGTTGCTCCACAGCTATAGTTAGGAATATTGGCTTCTCCAGTAGACAGCATGTCCATTAGGGCATCCGAAGTGTGAAGAGTGCTCAAATAGTTGTCATGGATGTTGTAGCCAAGTGTGAGGTTTTGCAGGAGTTGGGTATTCTTGTTGATCACTTGAATGGGGAGAATGAAGGGAAGCATTTCTGGGAGATTAGGATCTCTAATCCTGTACAAATATTTCCATGTTATTATCATAAAGTATGCATTTATTAATTTATTCTTTATCTCCACAACCCTATTGAGCATTAAAGCAATACTGATTCTAAAACAGAGACAGATCATTGTCATCCATCATTATTTAAGTTTTGTTGGCATTGAGAAGATGAGATGGAGGACTAACTCTGTCCCATCTTCTCCATCAGGGTTTCTAGTCACAAATACATCATTATTTGTAGCAGCACTTATTTTCATTTGTCAAATAATCAGAATTCAGAATAGTTTAATAATTAAACTAGGTATTAAGGTAATGGTAAAGGTTCCCCTCGCACTTATGTGCCAGTCATTTCCAGCTCTAGGAGGTGGTGCTCATCTCCGTTACAAAGCCGAAAAGCCAACGCTATCCGAAGACATCTCTGTGGTCATGTGACTGGCTTGACTAAATGCTGAAGGCACATGGAAGACTATTACCTTTCCACCAAAGTGGCCCCTATTTTTCTATTTGTATTTTTTATGTGCTTTTGAATTGCTAGGTTGGCAGAAGCTGGGACAAGTGACAGGAGCTCACTCCATTATGTGGTGCTAGGGATTCAAACCACCAAACTGCTGACCTTTCTGATCAACAAGCTCAGCATCTTAGCCACTGAGCCACCGCGTCCCATAAAGTAGGTATAATATACTGTATAAATATATTGTATAGAAGCAAGATAAGGGAGGAATAAATCAGCCAGCAAATAAATTAGAAAAAAAAACCAAATCATTCTTATTCCTACAAGAAGCGGCATTTAACACAGACTGGCAGGCAACTACAACACTTTCAATGATTATACATCAGTATTCAAGAGTTGAACTTGGGACTGAAAGGGGAGAAGATGATCTGGATTTCTGTGTCTGACTTCCTCAAGTTCTCTTAGTGTTTCATCTGCCCTATCTTTTCATTTTAGTCTATTTCAGGATAAGGCAAAAGTGGATAAATCGAATTTAAAAAATGTGTACATCTTCTACAACTTAGAAATAAGTGGAATGAGAAGAAAGAAAGAAGATATGCACATAGGGGAAATGCAACTCCATTGCACTGAATGACTTACGGAGAAGAAATACAAGGAGCTCCATTGAACTGCAATGGCTCAAGCAAAGGTTTTGTTGCAGTTTGAACCACACTAATAATGTGATCTCCTGGCCCATAATAGTTCCATGGATTTCCTCTGTCTTGTTGCTTCAAAGTTGGGGGGCACTTGGTTTGGAGCCTCCCAGAGTTTCTCTGGATCAATACAAGCAGGAGCAGCATAAACACAAGCAGGAGGTCCATTCCTGCTTGGGCTGAATCAGGAAGTATTTCTAAACAATGAATTAGGAGAATTCAGTGCACTTTCATAAGATGGAAATGCCAGTGGCTTTTGTAATTCAGACGGAGACAAACCAAGCTTGACATGGAAAGGAGAGAAATATATGTATTAAAGCACATCACCTGCCTGTCCTAAATCTTACTGAAAACACTCATCATGTCTAGAGAGTTTTATCCTTTTCCAATGCAAGATTCCTTTCATTTTATTTCACTCTGATGTTTACATCAAAGGCAGTCACTGAAGAAATAGAAAAAGAGGTTTCAAGGATTGGGATGATGATAATTACAGTGAGAAGCAACTTCTCCTCTGGGAGTCTTGATCTTCTTTGGGGCTGGAGAAAAAGTATTGGTGAAAAATTGGACACACCCATGAGGACACAATTCTCCAGTGGTTCTGACTCTTCCTACTGGGACACGTTTGGAAACTAACATTGGAGGAAGAAAGTTCAAACCCAGTTGAAAAATGGGTTGTCCTTTTGGATGGTATCTTCTCTTCCATGTTTTCAATATAAACAGAAACCATTGTATCAGCTCATCCTCCATTTTTGCTGTTGGTAACTACTATTTGCTGATGATATGGGTTTGTAATTGGCTGACAAATCATACTCCACATGTAATCCTCAATGGAACTGCATCCGCACGGAAGGAAGGAAGCAGTGGGGTACCCAGTTTTAGATCCAGTACTTTTCAATATCTCCATAAACAAACTAGATGAGGAAATTAATTATTATTTATTTATTTATTTATTGAATTTATATTGCTGTCTGTTCACCCACTGTGACTCAAGGAGGCATACAGAATGGAAAACCATATTTAAAAACAAAAAAATAAAAATAAAAACTTACAAAAAGAATCAAATAAATGAATAAAGTACAACAGAGCAAAATCTAAAGAAAAAAAAATCACCCCACAAATGCCAGCCCCCTACCCCAAAGAAAGCAGATCATATGAGCCATTTAATGGGCTCCATCCCGCTCTGGGTTCCCCAGGCCCGCTGGCAGAACCAGGTCTTCAGTGCCTTCCAGAAGAGTAAGAGTGGCAGCCATTCTAATATCTGAGGGGAATGATGTTCCAGAGAGAGGGAGCCACTATGGAGAAGGCCCTTCTTCTGAGTCCCAACAGGTGTATGTCCTTCAGGGATGGGACCCACAGCATTCCCTACCTCCCCGCTCTAATGGGTTGGGTAGAAGTTACCGGCAAGAGACAGTCCCTCAGATAACCTGGTCCAAAGCCATGAAGGGCTTTAACGGTGACAGCCAGCACCATGAATTGCACCCAGAAGCAAATCAGCAACCAATGCAGCTCCCACAGGAGAGGTGACACATGTGTACACCAGGGTCTGCATAAAACCATAAGGGTGCATTTTGCACCAACTGGAACTTCCAGATGCTCTTGAAGGGCAGCCCCATGTAGACCGTGTTGCAATAATCAAGATGGGAAGTGACTAGGGCATGAGTGGCTGTGAGTAGAGACTGTTGGTCTAGGAAAGAGTGCAACTGGTGCACAACCCGCAGTTGCGCAAAGGCCCTCCTGGCCATGACTGCCACCTGCTCTTCAAACAATATATATTGCAATATATTGCAATAATACTTCCAAAAATTACCCTAACATAATCTCTCAAGTTGCAAAGATATCTGATGCTCCTAGAACTTAAAATACAGAAGGAAACTGTAAGTGGCTGACAAACTGCACTCAACCTGTAGCTTAATGTTCCAATATTTGAGGGACCGCCACAAAGAAGAAGCTCAAGCTATTTTCCAAAGCACCATAAGGCAAGACAAGGAACAACGAATTAACTACTCAAGTAAAGAAACAATCTAGAATTAAAGAGAAATTTCCTAATAGTGAGAACAAATAACCAGTGAAATGGCTTGTCTTCAGATGTCATGGGTAGTCCATTACTGGAGGCTTTTAAGAAGAGACCGGACAGCCATTTGCCTGGAAAGGTTTTGGGTCTGCTGCCAGAACAGGGGGTTGGAATAGATGACCTCCAAGGTCCCTTCCAACTCTGTTATTGTTTTCTGTTCAGTTCAGCAGATAAACACATTTTTTAAAAAGCTAGCAGTAGTAAAGCTTGCTCAATCTGCCAAACCCTACTATCTCTAACTAGCTCCTTTTCCAAGTCCTTTTTGCTACCCATTCTGTTAGATAATCAATTGAGCAATTAGAAGAAGAACAAGAAAACTATTGAGCTTCAATTTGTCTTTTAACTTACACTTTCATGTAAAATGTTCTGAATGAATTCATTTCCGCAAGGCCCACCCTTTTCTATAGTGTGACCCACATCCCTGAGTGGAGATGGTCCCCTCTGAACAAGGAATGCAGTCGTAGCAGCAAACTGGCTCTCCTTCTCGAGCCCTCTTGACAAATCCAGGGTGACAATTTTCCACGCATTTGGACTGAGGCAAAGACTAAGCAGAAAAACCAGCAATGCCAAAAAGATATGTTAGCACTCACCATCCATGGAAAATAAAGGCCAGAATGAATATTAGCCAAAGAGTCTCTGTCTTTCACTTAGATGTGTTTGAATTGTCTAAATATTTCCAAATAGTTGCAGGAGATACAACTACTGAGAATGTCTTAATTTATTTCATCCCTTTTATCCCAAAGATGCTTTTTCCAAGAGGCAAATTCCAGTTGCCTCTTGGAAAAAGTACCTTTGGGACATCCATGACCTGGAGGACTGATCATCTCCATAGGCATTCATCCTTTTTGCTTTTGGAATGTCTCATTGAAATAAAAGACTTTTCTACTTAACAAAGTTAGGAGGCGTGGAATTAAGGAAAGATTTAAGTATTAAGTGACAATTAGTGCTTTTTTTCACATGGCTATATTAAAATTGATTTCTCCATTCTTCATATAGCCATGATTTTAAAGTAGGATGGTGTATTTGTGTTAGATTAAAGAATCAAAATCCTTCTAAACCATTGGCTAAAGTTTTATTCTACTAGATTTGTATAAAAAAAAAAAAAGAATAAAACTGTAATGAAGAAAGGAGCTTATCACCAGGGGTGGGTTTCTACCGGTTCTGTCCACCTCTGTAGAATCAGTAGCTCTGAAGAGCAGCAGACATAGAACCGGTTCTTTGTCTGCTGATGTTTTTGCCATCCCACCCATCCGGGCTCTTACCTGATATTTATTTCCTGATTTTTCAACTTCAGCTGCCAAACGAGTCACAACTGCAGTTAAAAAAACAAGAAAAGAGGGCTGTTTCAAAGAATGCTTCTCGGCAGAGCAGTGCGCTAATGATGATTAACAGGCGCACGGCTCACAGCGGGTAGGGAAGCTTGTAAATCCTGAACCGGTAGTTAACCCTGTCGTATCCCACCCCTGCTTATCACTATGCAAAGTTTTCTTCAAGACTACATAAAACATTGCAAAGCTGCTTCCCTTTGAAAGTGATCTAAAATAGTCTCCTGGTTAAAATACATAGGAAAAGGTCCTTACAATTAGAGGTGTCAACCTTAAAACAAGAGGGTCCTTGTTTATTTGTACATTTTATTTTAACTTATTTGGCTGCCCTCTTTATCTATCTATCTATCTATCTATCTATCTATCTATCTATCTATCTATCTATCTATCCATCCATTAATTTATATTTCTGCCATCTTGATTAAATTGGATTAAAACCAAGTAGGTAGCTTCTAGAACTATAGATAGATGACAGAGACAAAGTCATGACAATTCCCTCAACATTGTCCAACTATTCTGCAGTATTATTACTATTAATCTCATCACTCCTTATCACCCTCCCACTTGTGACTGCATGACTGTAACTTTGTTTGTTGTATCCTTACAATTTATATGGACTGTTTCCTAATAAGATTTGATTGCTTATCTATGACTATTATTGATTGCTTACCTATTATATTTGATTGTTTTCCTATGACTATTATTAAGTGTTGTACCTTATGATTCTTGACTCTCAACAAATGTATCTTTTCTTTTATGTATACGGAGAGCATTTACACTAACACAAATTCCTTGTGTGTCCAATCACACTTGGCCAATAAAAGAATGAAAAAAAGGAATTCAATTCTATTCTATGTTCCCCTCAAAAACTCAAGCATTTTTTTGCAGCAGGAGATAAACCTGAATATGAATGCTTTGTTGGGCAAGGTTATTTAAAAGGCCCAGGTAGACATCCAAGACAAGGTCCTTTCTGTCGAAGAAGTACAATGAGGTGACACCAACAGGCATGGAAAGAGAGAGTTACATTTATTATTAGGTAAATTTGGAGCCTCATTTCTGCTCAGCAAGACTTCATGTAGGAAGCAATCATGATAAACAATGTCATTCAAGGGTTATCAGATGAAATGCCCAAGCCAAAAGCCAAATCTAGGTAACATTTTCTTTCAAATTGTCCCTTGTTATTTCCAATATTTTTTATCAATCGAAGTCCTGTTTCACTGCTCCAGTTTTCTGGGGTGGGGCATTATCTCACATCAGACCAGTCATTGTGATTTCAAGTGAATTCAATACCTTGGGCTTCCTTCCAATGGTCAGAAGACCTAGTGCTCTATCCCACTGGAGTGAAAGGAAACCATGGATAATTATGGCCACATCTTGCCTGCTTAAATTTTTTTACTGACTATGGTTCTTCCTTTTTAAGGGACATTGGTGTGAAGCCAAGACAATCTGAATCCCAAGGCATGTTTGTTTACCAAGGGTGTGTCTTGTTTCCACTTCATTCAATTCAATCCAAACCTGAACTCGGGAACTCTTTAACAGAATTGCCTTCTCATTTACTATTTTGGAACAAGGAACAAGAAAAATTGAATCTATCGGTACCATGATCATCAGTACCTGAAGGCCTCTCTCATCAGTTTTATGGAAATACCAGACTGTCTAGGATGCGCAAGCGGGGCCATTATCTGTGTTCTGAGAATTTGTCATCCAACATCTTATGTTGAACAGTGCAGAATCTGCTTAAAACAATATTCCATATTTTAGCATGAAAAGGACACCTGCCTTCCAAGCAGTCTTTTAAAAAGTGTGAGATTTCTACTCTCCACATTCAATTCCCCACATTCAAGTGAAGGTCAGCCATCTTGTTGATTAGGCTAAGCCAACTTTAAATGTGTGCTCAGGCTTTGGATAGATAGAGAATTGATAACAATATTTCTCCTACCTTGTTGCGAAGCTTTAGTAATGACAGAGTATCTTTATTGACTGTAAATCTCTGCCTTTCAAAACTTCCCAGTTGCTCATCAATAGGATCCAACCAGGGAATAAAAACCCAGTTTATGACATTCAGATCTGCTGTTACATCTCCATTTTGGTCCAAGTACAATTTCCGATGGGAAATATTGCAAAATTCATTCTTCTCCAGAAATGGATGGAACTAGAACAGAAACATCCAGGAATTTTAAAAGCAGAAATCTTGGGTTCTTATCCAGGTGGTCTTTTCATTTTTGAGACTTTCATCTACCATTGTCAAAGTGGCAAATATAGTGAGCTGGGAGAACAAGTGTTACCACTTTCTTCAAAAGTGAAAGAGGCTCTGACAAATTGGTTAATCATATATTGAAAAAAATGTATTGACAAAATGTAATTAACCAAATTTGCCTTTTTAAAGGGAAGGTTTTAGAGCTCATCAGAAATGAATTGAATAAAGAAACAAATAATGAGATTATTCATAAATGTCTTGGGAGGAAAAAGAAAGCATGGAGTTATCAAAAAGAAAGTTGCCAGACTGATATTCTCCCAAGTAAACCAGATGGGAAACAACCACACAAGCTAATTCTACATTATTGTAAAAAGGTACATTAAGAGACTCTTACAAGTCTTATAGTACAAATCTCCTAACAACAAATTTGTATGTTTGCTCATACTATTTCTTAAATATTTACTAAAATGGTCTGAAAATAATCTGAATGGAATGTAAGAGAGAGACCAGGGCATTGATGGCTAACCAGCTCCATTCTTCTGTGCAGGGCAACAAAAGAAGATCCAGCCAATCAGCTGGGACTCAGGAGGCAGAGAATAGATTTGGGCGGGGTCAGTCAGAGGTGGTATTTCCTGGTTCTCTGAACTACTCAAAATACTTATTTTCCAGAACTGGTCAGAACTGGTCAGTACCTGCTGAATACCACCCCTGCTGGGTCCTCATTTTACTGACCTCAGAAGGATGGAAGTCAGAGTCAACCTTGAGCCAGTCATAATCGAACTGTTGGCAGTCAGAAGAATTAGCATGCAATAGTGCATTCTAACCACTGTGCCACCAGGGTTCTTCCTTACAGTGATTAAAACATGTTACACAGAGACTTAAGATCTGTGTACTTTTATTCCAGAGTGTCACAAATGCAAAAATACTGATTTACAATAGAAGAGATTGTGAATGAATGAGAAGAAAAATCCTAAAAGGAATAGAACTTTTAGAGCTGGGTCAGTGAACCAGAAAAGATCAGTCTCCCCTTCATTGCTTATCTTAATGCAAGAACTGAGAAGGCATCCAGAGCATCAAAAGGCAAGACAAGAAACAATGGTTGGAAACTAACCAAGGAGGGAAGCAACCAAGAACTAAAGAGAAATTTAGTAACAGTGAGAAGATCAATCAGTAGAATAGATTGCCTTCAGAAGTTGTGGGTGCTCTATCACTGAAGGGGTTGAAAAAGAGACTGGACAATCATTTGTGTTCTGCTTGAGCATGGATTGTATTAGAAGACTTCTGAGGTTCCTTCCAACTCTCTTATTCTATGTTGTATGTTCAGGGACACATTAATTGGGACTCCTGCAGAGAGAATGTTAGGCTGTATGACCCCATGGTGTCCCTCAAATGGATCAGTTTAAAATTCTACAATGTTACTCATAATATCCTACATACTGCAATTTATTTTAAAATGTATGCATTGTTTCAAAATTAACAGTTTTGACACCCTTATATGTTTCATAGTTCCCACTCACTTGAATTTTATTTATTTATTTATTTATTTATTTATTTATTTATTTATTTCCAGGTAACAGATAATCAGAGTTGGAAGGGATCTTGTAGGTCATCTAGTCTACCCCCTGCCCAAGCAGGAGACCCTACACCATTTCTGACAGATGGCAGTTCAATCTCTTCTTGAAAGTCTCAAGTGATGATCCTCCCACAACTTCTAAAAGCAAAGCTGTTCCATTGGTTGATTGTTCTCACTGTCAGAAAATTTCTCCTTATTTCCAGGATGAATCTCTTCTTGCTCAGTTTCCGTCCATTATTCCTGTTTGGCCTTCAGGTGCCTTAGAAAATAGCTTGACCTCTTCCTCTCTTCCCCTCAAATATTGGAAGACTGCTATCCTGTCTCCCCTGGTCCTTCTCTTCACTAGACTAGCCAGGCCCAGTTCCCGTAACTGTTCATATGTTTTAGTCTCCTCTCCCCTAATCATCCTGGTTGCTCTTCTCCATGCTTTTTCTCGAGTCTCAACATCTTTTTTATAGTGTGGTGACCAAAACTGGATGCACTACTCTAGGTGTAGTCTTACTAAGGCTTTATAGAGTGGGGTATTAGTACCTCCCTTGATCTCAATTGTATCCCTCTGTTAATTCAACTTAGGATTGCATTGGCTTTTTTGGTTGCTGCTGCACACTGCTGGCTCATATTTAGCCGGTTGTCCACTAAGACTCCCTCTCACCGTTACTGCTATTGAGCCTGGTTTCACCCAATCTACCTGTGTGCTTTTGGTTTTTCTTGCCTAAGTGTAGGACTTTACTTTTCTCTACATTGAATTTCATTCTGTTAGACAGGGCCCACTGTTCAAATGTTCAGTGTTATCCTTCCACTTTAGTCTAACACAAGATAAGGCAAAAGAGGATAAATCAGAATGATTCAAGAACTTACATGTATGCTACAATTTAGGGATAACTGAAATAAGAAAGAAGGAAGAAGAGTATTAGAGAAATGCAAATGGAGGAAATGCAACTCCATTGCACTGAAAGACTTATGGAGAAGAAATATAACGAGCCCTATTGAACTGTAATGGCTCAAATGAAGGTTTGTTGCCTTTTCAACCACACTAATGAGATGGTCTCCTGGCCTGTAATAGTTCCATGGATTTCCTCTGTCTTGGTGCTTCAAAGTCAGGGGACATTTGGTGCTGAGCCTCCCAGTGTTTCTCTGTGTTAACGTAAGCAGCAGTATCATAAGCAGAAGCAGGAAATCCATTCCTGCTTGTGTTCAATCAGCCAACTCTCTATTTCTAAATAACAAGTAGAGTTAGAAGAATTCAGTGTACTTTCTGCAGATGGAAATGCCAGTGGCTTTTCTGAGCTTCCCATGGAAAGGAGACAAAACGAGCTTTCCATGAAAAGGAGACAAAGATACATTCAACAGCATAGCCTTACCCTGTTCTAAATCTTATGTAAAACACTCAGCAAGTGTAATGGGTTTTATACTTCTCCAATGCAAGATTCCTTCCATTTTGTTTCAGTCTGATGCTTACATCACTGAAGAAGTAGCAGAAGAGGTCCCAAGGAAGATAATTACAGTGAGAAGCAACTTCGCCTCTGGGAATCCTCATCTTCTTTGGAGCTGCATGTGCAGAGGGATAGCTGGAAAAAAAAGTATATTGATGAAAAATCAGACACATCAATGGGGACATTATTCTTCAGTGGTTTTGGCTCTTCTTACTGGGACATGTCCAGAAATTACCACTGGAGGATGAAAATTCAAACCCCAGGTGAAAGATTTCTGATGTCCTTCTGGGTGGTATCTTCTCTTCTATGCTTTTCAATATTAACAGAAACCACTGGGCAAGCTCATCCTCCCACCTTGGTGTTGGGGACTGCTATATCAGGGATTGTTGTGGTTCACTGGCAGCCTGTTCAGATGGCAGTGGAACTGGACAGTGGGGAAGAACAGGGAGCAGTCTGGGAGTCGGGAGGATTTGGATGAGGGTCCTGTTTCCAATGCAGAGATGAGGCCAGGACCTTCTGGGAGTTGTGTGTTGACTCCAGAGCCTCCAGAGTCTGGCAGCAGCAAGGCAGAGGAACAAGGGGAGCCTGTTCCCAGTGAGCATTTGTATAGAGCTGCTAGAAGGCAAGAACAGCTAAGACAACAGGGGCAACTCGGGAGGTGATTGCCCCTCCCCTAAGGTATAAAGGAGGTGCAAAGGTAGATAAATCTTTGCAGGAAGCAAAGTTGGTTGCTCTGTTCTGATTAAAGCTTGAAGCTCTGTGTTGACTTTGTACAAATGTTAACAGCTAAGCTGAAACTGACAAAGCACATCATTGGGTAAATGAAATTGGCAAATACTAGCAAATTAATTAATATTAGAGTCTCCACCAGACATTACAAGTTCGTCATTCCACTGACACAATTCATCACACAACTCCACCACCACCACCCCCAATCCCTAATGTCACTACCATCAACTTACCAAAGTTAAATCTTGCAAAGCCATGTTTTCCTCTCTTTCTGGACCCTGAAATCCCAAAAGGCACACTGAGTTCAAATGCTTTCTCAGGGCAATAAAAAAAATGCTCTATGAAAGTAACCACGTCAAGTAAACTCTGCAAATGAAGGTAAATATACATGTACTAGGACAATGGTCTTCAAACTTGGGAAGTTTAAGACTTGTGGACTTCAACTCCCAGAATTCCTCAGCTAACATGAGTGGAGGAAGAATTCTGGGAGTTGAAGTCCACAAGTCTTAAAGCTGTTGTCATGCCCCTGTTAGAATCTGACTCAGAGGGAGAGGAGGAACAGCCAACAGGGAGTGGGAGTGTAGCTCTGGAGGTTGTGGAGGAAACTGGGGAAGGGCACAGGCCAGCTGGGCATTCAGAGGAAGACCCTGGCCCATCCCCTCTTCATCCTAGGGCAGGAAGGGAGGAGTAGATAAGGGAGAAATGTGAATGGCATGGTCTATGGGGGAGGAAATCTCCCTGATCCCCTTCATGGGCTGCAGCTGTAAGGACTGTGTAAAAGGACAAACTGTACATGGCCCAGTGCTGCGTCCTTCCCAGTGTGTGCATTTTGATATCTGTGGACATTTTCAAGCCCTTATCCTGCCTTGTCTCATTAATTGCTTCAGTGTGGTTTGTGTTGTTTTTTTCTATTTATAAAATTTATATGTAGTTTGAGTTTGAATGGCATTTCTTCCTTTTCATAACTGTTTGTGAGGGAGTTTTTTTTTCCAGTCAATGATAATTGGACCATTGAAACCAAGTTGAATGAATGAATCACCTGTTTTTGTGACTTCGTTGCTTTTGTATCCCATCCTGGGTCATCACAGCTGTCAAGCTTGAAGACCCCTGTCCTAGGATAATGTTGTAGGATCTATAAGGTCCCAGAGGTTACCTGAGTCCCCAAGATGCCAAACATAGTGAGACTCAAGAAGAGGCTTGAAAAAGTAACAGCTTTCATTTGCACAAAGAAGAGCTGGGTGAATTTATTCTATATGGATATGTACAAAAAGTATGCAAGGAAAAAAAACTGTAGTTTTTCACTTGCATGCTTTTCTCCATCTATCCCTCTGCGCATGGAGCCCAGGAAGAACTTCAAGACCCCCAGAGGAGAAGTTGCTTCTTACTATAATTATCACCATCCTGGCCTGAGAACCTCTTCTGCTAATTCTCCAATGACTGCCTTTGATGTAAAGATCAGATTGAAGGAGCATAAAAGGGATCTTGCAACAGAAAAGGAATAAATGCCTCTAACCATGCTGAGTGTTTTGCACAACATTTAGGACTGACAGGGACACTGCTCTTGAATGTACTTTCTTTCCTTTCCAGGTGAAACTCAGTTTTGTGCCTGTCTGAATCAGGAAAGTCACTGGATATTCCATTTAGTGAAAGTGCTTTGAATTATTCTTATTACTGTTTAGAAATGGGAAGGGGATTGATTCAGCCCTATGAATTATGGACCTCCTGCTTTTGCTTCTGATGCTGATGGCATCCCTGACAATCTCTGGGAACCTTAGACTGAAGTGCTCTCTGACTTTGGATCATCACCATGGGGGAAAAATACCTTGGAGCTATTACAGGCCAGGAGACCATCTCATTGGTGTAGTCACAACTGCAACAAAAACACCACATATAACTTTGCTTTTCAAAATGGCTCCTTATAGACAGTCTCGCTTGTAAGTAATTCAGTGTGAAGGAATTGCACTCCCTTCATTTTCCCATCTAACTCTCATTCTTTTCTTCTTATTTCATGCACTCCTATATTGCAGGATCTCTCTCTAATTTTTTGTATTGTTTTGATTTCCACGAGTTTCCTTTGTCTTATTTTGTGGAAGAGACTCAAATCCAAAGATGGAGAAGAAATAAATACCTGAAAGAAGTTATTTTCTTTGACAATCCAATCCAATCCTTTCCAATCATCACTTGAAAACTAGCTTTTGTTCAAAGTAGTGATTGAATAGGTTCTAATTGCACATGCCCAGCCCATTTCCATATTTAAAGAACTACTCTTTGATATCCAGTGCCTGGTAGTTAGAGAAACAGAGCGTGATTTGTTTCTACAATTGCTTTTCTGATTCACTTATGGAACATTCTGCTCCTTTTATGATAGTTTGCCTTTAATGATTAATTTTTTAAAAATTCTTTTTCTTGGAGAAATAGCAATAAGAAATTAAAATGACAGCCACTACAAATGATGATATATTTGTGACTATTAAGCCTCCAGTCCATCTTCTTAACACTAATACCAACTTAATGGTGATGGGTAACCATCATTGGCCTTTGGTTTAAAATCAGTCTTGGATTAAGAGTTTGTGTGTGGAGATAAATAGGATTGTATTTTTTTAAAAGTATTGTTGCTGTTAATGATGGTGTGAGTAACATGAACATTTTTACACTAGTTTATCTGTTGATAAGTCAAGAATACTGCACTTCATTTTCGCTATTCAAGTGGTCAACAAGAATCAGAGGGTCCTGCACAATCTCACACTTGGCTACAATGTTCATGACAACTATTTGAGCACAATTGGTACTTCAGATGCCTTGCTGGACATGCTCTCTACTGGAGAAGCCAATGTTCCCAACTACAGCTGTGGAAGGAAGGACAATCTTTTGGCTCTTCTTGATGGAGCTAAGAGGGATATCTCCAGCCAGATGTCAACATTAATAGGCACCTACAAAGTCTCTCAGGTTTGTTTGTATGTTGTTCTATCTGGTAAGTTTTGTTTGGTAGGGGTGGCTAAGTGACAGATCCAACCAAATTTTCTGTATGAAATTCAGGAGCTGCTTTCACAATGGCTATTGTAGATGTCATGCCTAAGGATTAGGACTCACAGTGGAGAGGGGACAAAAATCAAATAAGCAATTTTCTCTCATGAAACCATCCCCATTGTTTTGGGGGCTTCTAATGCATACTTTTGAAGGTGATAAGTAAGTGTGGAAATTGTCATAAGTCACTTTTTTCAGTGCTGTTGTAACTTTGAATGGTCACTAAATGAACTGTTGTAAGTCAAAGTTTACCTGTACAAAAAATACAAAAAAGCTTCTTTGCTTGCAAAAAGCTGCCCTAAATACCAATCATTAGATTACAAATACCTGCAAGCCAGAGTTACAAGTCAGGCAGAGTGCCAGAGCACCTTGAGGAATTAAAATAGTTAAAATGCAATGATAACTATCAGTAGCCAACTCTTGCTCATAAAGTGTAACCCTTTAGCAAAGAAGTCATTTAAGCTTTCCAGAAAGAGCACACCCAGGAGAAGCAGTCCTTAGATTCATTTGCACCACTTAAAAATACCAGCTGGTCTCACTCACCTCACAAGATATCCTAAGGAAATCACCCAGATTTAAGGAAAGGTCACATGCCCCATAGAAAGTCAGTAAAAAAAATCAATGCCAAGCTTGCATCCTGTTTTTTGTAAGTACACCCCAAAAGGACAGTGCCACATACCACTAAAGCAGTGAAGGAAGACCCCAGATAGAAAAAGAAACTGTGACAGGAAAAAATTCAAACACAATACAAATAATTAAATCACAATAGTTGTTGCTTGTTAAACCAATTACAAGAACAAATAGACACAGGAACTAGTCAGATTTCTCAACCTGGTTTCTTTTCAAGAACAGAGATTAACCTTTTTCCTGCCAAACAAAGCTGAATAGGGAAAATTATCCCATCAATAAACACAGGATTAAACATCACCAAGCACAGAATTAAACTTCACCAAAAACCAAAACTTTTAGACCAAAACTTACGTAAACACATTTGAATGTCAATCTTTCTAACTAGCCAAGAAGACTTGCTGAATATCACTCATCTTGGTTCCTTGTTATTAAAAGCTTCTTTCCAGCAGCTCTGCTTCATTATTCAATTATTTCTTCAAAGTGCTGATTGCTGCATGCTGCTGGAAATATTTCCAGGGGAGTATTTCCTCCCAACAGCAGTGTAAAAAGCTTAAAAGAAAGTACCAAAAAAAAGTAAAAGTAAAAAAAAGTAAAAGTAAAGTAAAAAAAAAACTCCTTGGGATACAGTGTTTAGGTATACTGCTTCTTAAAGTAAAACTTTTAAGAAAGTACCAGAAAAGAACAAAAAAATACCTCCTTTGGATACAGTGTTTAGGCATACTACCAAGAATGTAATAAGGGTGGAAAAAAACAAAACGAGTGTTCTTCCAGTTCTCGAAACTGCTTAGAAAGTTAACAACAGGTTCTAGCAAATAGGTGAGAACCAGTAGAATCCCACCCCTGTCCCCATCGTAACACCTTATTGTAGACTGACAATATTTTATTAATTAATTAAATTTATTGTCCGCCCATCTTACCACAGGCTAACTCTAATATATTTGTATCATACACACAATTTTGGTTGTGTTGTCTGTGAAGAAGACTTCACATTCTATCATAGTACTTATCTATTACTACCAAATCATAGTCAAAGTTTTCAAAAAAGAAATCATAGCCATTGATGAACAAACATAGTAACACCTTTCCTTACCTATTTTTCTGAGACTAGATCTTGGCTCCCTCATGAGGAAATTTACTGCTTCCATTTAAAAAAAATCAGTTACCCAACTTCCTCAACCCCATTCATTAATTTATATAATGTTAAGGTTAACCCCATACTCTTATTTCAAACTGAGAGTTGGACTTAAATATATCAGTACTAGAACAAACCTAATCACATAATCTGAGAAGTATCTTGGAAGTAGATACAGGGATGTCAGCTGTTGTCCTAAGAATTGAACTGGGAATTTATATAATTTCTTCTTTGTCTAAATAATGGCTTTATCAATGGGGTGGGCAACATAAAATTAATTAATAATAAATAAATAAAATATAGCTGTGGAAGCCAAGGAACCTATCAAACTCCCAAAGTTCTGCATTTTAGAGCAGGCAATCATTCAATTAAAGATACTTTGATTTATACAACTGACAAACTATATCTATATCTAATCTATATCTATCTATCTATCTATCTATCTATCTATCTATCTATCTATCTATCTATCTATCTAATCTCTCATACAACTGGATAAGAAGTTAAAAGTTTTCTGCACAAAGCATCCAGGATATTGAAGCAGAGAAAGATATAACCATCCTCAGTAAAATTGACACCTTGAAATGGATGTGCCACTATATACAGAACTTTCCAAACTGCGAAGTTTTTAAATGAAGAAATGCCAAACATCTTAGGGTAGTACTTACTCAAGCAAAATTTGAGGAGCTGGACACAATAGAATATTTAACCAAGTCCCTTACAATGGAAACTAGCTTCCAGAGCTAGAATATGTAACATATATATTAGTTGAATGTGAATTCTGCAAAAAAGGGAGGTCAGTATCTTGAACTTCAGATTAGATTGGTAACCTAATGGGCATATTGCATGAGTCAAAAAGAGGGCTGTGAAAATATTTACAGACCCTTCACATCCTGGACACAAACTGTTTCAACGCCTACCCTCAAAACGACTCTATAGAGCAGTGCACAACAGAACAACTAGACACAAGAACAGTTTTCCTGAACACCATTACTCTGCTAAACAAATAATTCCCTCAATACTATCAAACTATTTACTAAGTCTACATTACTATTACTATTAATCTTCCCACCACTCCTTATCACCCATCCCCTCCCACTTGTAACTGTATGACTATAATTTTGTTGCTTGTATCCTTACAATTTATATTGACTGTTTCCTAGTATGATTTGATTGCTTATTTGTACCCTATGACTATATTAAGTGTTGTACATTATGATTCTTGATGAATGTATCTTTTCTTTTTATGTACACTGAGAGATATTCACCAAGACAAATTCCTTGTGTGTCTAATCACACTTTTCCAATAAAAAAATTCATTCATTCATTCATTCATTCCTTGTATTAAAATAACATATTTTCTGTTTGGGCAGAATTCAAAAATTAAGTTTAACATGAGCCTTTTATTGGAACAAATCAGTTCAGTTGAGATCTGCATATGTGGGTATTGTAAAATAAATTTTAAAGGTGATCCAGAAATACGATTTGCATTCTTTATCATATTTTCTTCTACCTATTTCTTTTCTTCTATATTTATGTACAGTCTTATTAAGGTCCCATGAGTTATATTTTGTATCTTGATATGGACTGATAACTAATCAACAGTAATTGAATGTATTGAAACCCAATATTTTGAACTTGATGTGACCCCACATGTAACATAGCATTTTTCATTGCTTTTTCAGATCAATTGTGCATTTGGTTCAGAAGCTCTGAAGGAAAAAAGTCAATTCCCCTTTCATCATCAGCTTTTACCCAAAAAAGGGTTCTTCTACCAAAGAACTATCCAAGTGCTCCTGCATTTCAAATGGACCTTGATTGGTCTCTTTGCTTCAGACACAGAGGAGGGAGAGCATTTCATGAGGACATTGGCTCCTACGCTTGTCAGGAATGGAATTTGTATTGTTATATCTCAACAATTCTCAACAACTGGAAATACAGCACCCATCAGGGAGGCCATCTCTAAGTGGAGACAAGTCAATGTCTATGTTCACTTCATAGAATTTGTTTCCCTTTCGGACAGAATTCTTCCTTTCCATTTAACACTTGGGCATTTGCCAGGACCTGTTGAAGGGAAAATCTGGATCATGGCAACTTATGTGGATTGCCCAGTTAAAAATAGTAAAATTCTCAGATTTGTCCATAGTATTTGGAACTTTGCTTTACAGGTTAGAAAAAGGAGAAAAGATTATGGCTTTGAACCAGGTCTCTTTCTGGAACGCAGATATGAAGATAAGTCCTTTCGCTGTTCTTTTTCCAAGCACATCTTTTCTGTCAAAGGACGAAGAAGATGCACCCAGAAATCACCACTGGAGACCCAAAAGAAAAGGAACAGTATCTGGATGCCCAATGACTCCTATATTTACAGTTTCATTTTGACTCTGGCCCATGCCTTGAATGCAGCATATTTATCTGTATCACAGAGGAGAAGAAAGGAGAGTAAAAATATATTTGGGGCACCAAGGCTACAACCATGGCAGGTATGGAGTACCAACAAGGGTGCATCAAATCAAATTCTTTTGGAGAAGGAATCCAAAGGGGAAGTAAGAGAACCATCTCAACCTCCTTGTGCTAGAAAAGGCCAACAGATTTGGTCAATCTAATTGCTCAACACATAATCTTCCAAAGAGACAGCATCATGACAGATGCATTTTAATATTAAATCCCGTTACCTTTAAAAATAATATATGCATTTTAAAAAAATTGCCTTATAAATTTGAAGGAAAACCTGAGAGCATCTAGCTCAACCCCTCCTCTCTGTAGGAATCTCAGTTAAAGCTTCTTTAACTGATGGCTGCTCAGTCTTTGCATTGAGATAATCAGTGAAAGGGAGACTGAACTTCTCTGCTTTATTGGCTCGCCTCTAAAACTCCTTATCCCATTAGGATATATTTCTTTGAATTCTACCAGATTATGCTATTTTGTGACCAAATTCATTTTGCTATATCCCACAGTATGGAAAAAAAAGATCTTAACCTTTTTTCTAACAATTTAATATATGAGCAAGTTTGATAATTGTAGAAGAAGGATTTAATTGTGCATAGACCATGGGAGAAGAGAAACCAAGTTTTCTGCTTTTAAGGTTCTTGGATATTTCTATTCTAGTTCCATCCCTTTCTGGCTAAGAATGAATTTTGGAATTTTTCCCGAGACAAACTGTACTTGAAACCAAATGGAGATGTAGAAGGAGATCTGATGATCAGGATCTGCAGGGCTTCTGCTAAGGATAATTCTGTACTTGAAAAAGTGGAGAATTTTGATAGACAGATACTTATTAACAACCAGGATGCTCTTTCACAGCTAAAATTCCTCAGGAAGGTGGGTGAAATAATCACATGTTTTTCTCTCTCTCTTTCACAGCTTTAGGATTCATTTCAACCGGGCTAAGCCTGATGACTAAGTAGATGACCTTGACTGAGAATTGAACATGGGGAGGAAAACCCTTGTAGATTTCTTAAAAGATTTGGGTACTATTGTCCTTCAGTATTCATACAGAATACTGTTTTAATTCATTCAGCCATACCTTAGGGCTATACCTTAGGATAGAGATCAATATTGTTTTATGTCCTCTCTGCAATCTGGTATTGCCATTTAAAAACTCCATAAAAATTACAGAGGCTCTGAAATCCTGGGGATTCTGCTGCTGATAGCCTCATGTTTGATTGTTCCTTACCCCAAAGTAACAAAGAAAAAGGCAATGATGTTGGCCAGTCCCCAAGTTCTCAATGCGGGAGAAGAAAGGCATAGATAACTCTGGCTAAGGCTTTTAAGAACATCATAGACAATCTGCCCTTTCAGGGGACATTGGTCCCCAAACATGAGAAACTGAATCCAGTGAAATTGAATCAAGACTGATGGTGGGAGTGTAGTTGGACCCAGTGGGAAATAAGCTTTGGAATTAGGATTCAGCTTGTCCTGGTTGGGGATAGTGTCATCTCATAGGCAAGGTCCATTGTTTGGGATATTCTTAAGCAGACCAGATCTAGTCAGAGTTATTTATGCTTCTCTTTCATCCCACTGGGATAGTGCAATAGGTCTTCTATTTATGGAAAAGAGTGCCAAACTTTCAGTGCATAATCATAATGACTGGTCTGATACCATGGCCAAGAAAACTGAAGTATTGAAACTTGACTTGAAAGTCAAGTCAAAATATAAGAATTAATGACGGAGAACTAGAAAAGAAATTCTATTTAGTATGGGCCTTTGATTTCTAAGAGGTCGCTTAATCTGAAAGTCACTTCAATGCAATTATTGATCTTGATTGTTAGTTTCCCTAGGGGGTGGAAAGGAGGCTCAAATTTATCTCATAATAAATATGTCCATGTCAGTTGGTGTCACCTCATTATCATTCTTCAACAGAAAGGATCTTTTCTTGTATAGCTAACTGAGTCTTAGAAATATTGCCTTCCAACAAAGGTTTCGTATTCATGTCCCACATGCTGCAGCAACAGATGTTTGAATTATTATTTTTTCGAAGACATGTTCACATAACCACAACTCCTTGTTCTTTCCCTACATTTCTAGAAAAAACTTATTCTTCTTTGACCAAGATAGCAACCATTTAAACTGAAAAAAATATACAGAAAAAAACAAAGACAACAACCTTTAAGGTTGACAATCCTGATTTGTTTTATGTAACTATGTATTAATATAGAATAGAATAGAATAGAATAGAATAGAATAGAATAGAATAGAAT
>NW_020769751.1:52792-73299 GCF_900518735.1 Pseudonaja textilis | reverse complement strand
ATTAAATATCATACTTCCTTGGGAACACTTATAAACTTTCCATATTTTTTTCCCATATTTCTTTCTTATATTTTTATAAATCATTACTAATAATTAAAAATGTTCCCTTTTAATTCTCTCAATCATTTTAATTCATTTATTTATTAACAAACACCCCGCTACATTACAGTAAATATTTTACCCATCATCATATTTTCTAAAATTATTTTTATTTGTAATATAACAATGCTATCTTATGTACCTTTACAGAATCCCTTTTGCAATTAAATTTTCACCCATTATCTCTAAACAAGCTTATGGTTACAATCCTTATATCTTTTCTCTGTTTCTCCATTTCTTGTTTCCGTTTTTTACAACCTCTTTTCCTTGCCTTCTTCCCCCTCTTCTTCTCCCTCCACCTTTTACCCCCTCGTCTCTCTACTTCTAACTCTCTCATCTGTAATCCCCTCTTCTGTTGCTTTCTAATATTATACTTATCTTTCAAATTGTTCTTCTTTTTGGTTATTTTTTCTAGTCTTAAACCTTTCACTCTCTTTCCCCCCTTTTCTCCCCCTCCCACTTAAAATTATTTGATCATTAAAGATGGCTTCTTCTTTGTCCCAATCTTCTTTTTCTGCAAACGTTTCTTGTTGCTTCTCATAGTTCCAGATCTCCATTTCTAAGAATTGAAACATGAAGCCAAAAGAACTTCTCCCTTCTTGTGTATCTTCTTTCCATTTTTAAAGTTCCGTTTTCAGTTCTTCTAAGAGTGATACCATTTTTAAAACTTTTAAACAACCACCCGGTTAATTTTGGTCATCTAGATGCAAAAACCAAAAATTACCAAATAATCAAAATAATCCAAGGCTGTTTCTACTTGCTTCTTTTTTCCACTTTCTCTTCCTGGGGTTCTATTATTTTGTTACCAAGTTTCAATTAAAATGTATCTTTGAGGAATCTTGTTAAAATTTCACTGTAAGTTCCTTTTAATTACAGTTCCATTCCTTAATTCCAGGCGGTCTCCTCTATTTTTCCAGATCCTGCCCTTTTATTCTTTTTTTTCTCCTTTCCTGCTTTTAAAAACTTTTAAATGTCCAGAAATCTTTATTATCCCTTTGACTTTTATTTTCAGCTTAGATGCCTATTAATGTCAAAGTGGATTTTTTTTTCAATTTCTTGCTTAAGTCTCTTAGCAATCAGTATAAGGAAGGGAAGAAAACAAACCTAATCCTTTCCCTTCTCTCTCTCCTTCGCAGCTTCAAAATCTTCTTTGGGAACAATGTTGTTAAGTTTAAATTCCAGGGTACCTTATTTGCTGCTTTTGCTGTTTGACCCGGTCAACCAAAATTTTCTCTTCTTATCTTCCTCCTGCACATTTTTTTCCGGTCGAGTTCTTCTTTGTGGTGGCCATTTCTGACCACCGCTATAACCGCCTTCGGGAAAGGGAGTAATGGCCAGCTGGGGAGGAGAGATGTGGCTCTCCCCAACCCTGCAGGCAGTCTTCCCCCTCTTTACCACCTCTACGGGGTGGCTTAGCCCCAAAACCAGCTGGCTTGGGGTGCTCCAGTGGCAAGCATGGATCGAAGCCTCGGAGAGACGAGGTTTCGGTCTGTCTCCAAACAAGCTCAAACCGGAAGTCCGGCATTTGGATGTTTCTAATCACGTTCCATGATGTCTCTGATGAGTAAGGGGATATCATTTGTGAAATTATTTGATGGGATAGTAATTATTTGAGGCTGTGGTATGGTGGTTATTTTTGGTTGTAGTTGTGTTTGTACTTGAGGTAGTAGTTGTGGTAGTGGGTTGTTGAGTTGGGATTTGATTTTGAGCCGATAAGTATTCACTTATCTGTGCTGTATTTTTTTTCAAGAGAGATTAGGCTTTCTTTTACAGTTGTTTCAAAACGTGTTGCTAAGTGTTCTTCTATTGAGTGAATGAGTGATTCTATGCTTTCAACTCTGTCAGGCAGGGTACTTAGTTTGTTTAGATTGGAAAATATGATGGACATAGACAAGGAAATGTATCTGCTCTTTTAGGAGATCAGCTAAGCTTTTGTTTAAGTTTAGGCAGGCAAGGTGGGCTTGATGTCACATAGGTGGCATTTGATGTTATTTTCACTTTCATTGATGTTTTCAAGACATCTGAAGCATGTGCAGGAGTCTGGGAGGTCATTGGTAGAGATATTATTCTTTTGTTGTTGTTTGGTAGTGGAGGGTTTGGAGTTTTTGGCTGGCATGGTCAATAAACAATTACATGGTACACTAAAAATTACAATAGCTAATTAATGTGATAGACAATTAATGAATTTTGGTAATTAATAAATGTTAATTGATTAGTCAGAGAACAAATGAAAAGTAAGGTGGTTACTAAAAATCAATCAATTGACTAGATAATCAATAATACAGTATTAAATCTCTATCAATTCAATTAATCAGTAAATTAGTGGTCATTTAACAATTAATTATACTATTAGTTGATAAAACATTATCATTATTTGTTCTTGAGGTAATGAAATAGTGGAGATAGTGAAGTACTGGAGGTTTGTAGTAAAAAGTTCCTTTTTTTTCCTTAAAGCCACATAGTTTCGTTTTGGTTTTGTTTTGTTTTGATCAATCATTTTAGAGAAATTATTATAGAGACATTATTTTATAGACATCGTTATCTAATCATTGATATATGTCTTGTGGTTGTTCGAAGATACGTTTTGAGGTAATGAAGCAATCAGTGTTATATGAAGTAGTAAGTCAGCAAGTAAAGGGTTATTTTTGCTGGTGATCTGCTTATTCTTAAAGTTTTAAAATTCAGAGTTTAAAGCAAAGAGCCCCTCTCTGTTTATAAATTCTCTCAGGACTCGCCACTAGTTATGTCCTTCTCCTCAAGTCTTGGTCTCTCTCTCCTCCCTCATTGTTTCTCCTGGCCAGCTATTCGCTGTGGCTCCAGGGAAACTGTGGGGGGGATTTGAATGGAGACACGTTGTCTGGCGTGGAAGATACTCTGATCAGCTGTGTGGGGGATTTAAATGAAGGTGCGTTGTTTGCGCTCTGCTGTCTCCAACTGATCCAGTTCAAGAGCTCCGGCTAGCTTGAGCTCCACCGGTATGGTTAATAGGGCTTGAGGGAAGGAGCTCCGCTTCTCTGGGGAAGGAGGGAGGGCTCCGGAATTCAGTGTTTTGAGCAGGACTCTGGTTTACGTTTTTGAGAAGGCTCTCCGAAGAAGGCCGATAATGGTCCAATTGCTCCGGCTAGCAGGAACTTTGTCGGTGTGATTAGGGCTCCGGGGCTTCGGATTCCAGCGTTATTTGGGCTCTGGTTTATTCACGGTTTCTGGCACAGGCGGCAGCTTTAAAGGTTTAAATTCTTGGGAGTTGGAGGTCCACGCATTTTAAAGTCCACACATTTTAAAGCTTATAGAAACAGCTTATAGAAAATAGTTATAATTGTTACAATGTTAACATTACTTTCAGCTCTGGTTGAAAGGATTTAGAATTTCTCTTTATTTTGATTTAAAAATATATGTAAGCTTTTCTATTTGTGAAAAAAAAGTCTCACTCCAGCTGTTGAAGGGAGAGACAAAAAAACCAAGCAAATCAAATTCAAGTTTCTAGTGCTTTGTGAGTATGGAGTCTGGGTCAATTGGTAACAATCAGTGACGCATAGGCGTCAGGAGATCTCTCAGTGCTCTCAATGAAAGGAAAAGAGCATTAAGGAATTTGGTCCAGGGAGATCTCATCCCCTCCAGGCAACGGTCTCCCCAATTCCTGGAACTTCTCCTGGGCTACCCAAGAGAGGACAGGCTGAAGTGGGGGCTCAGCTTTTGCAGGCCAGGAGACCATCTCCTCAGTTTCACAAGAAGATCGTGTTGAAAGGCTGGAAAATGCCTTTCTTTTGAGGATTCGGTTTTCCTGCTGCGAGGGCTCCGGTGCAAGGACACAGACAACTGCTTGGAAGCTGGTTTATTTTTCAGGATGGCAAGAGATAGCAAGAAGTCTGCATTCCTGGGGCTAGCCATCTTTGTATAATAAACTCCTGATTTTTATACCTTTTCTCCTTTTGTGTGTGAGTGCTTGTGTTTGTATTTCTTAATGTTTTAAATCCTGTCAGGGGGTTGTCTTCATTTCTGCCAGAGGATAAACTCTGCGGCGTGGTTTGATTGGATTATCAGTTTCATCCTAATGTTTTCTTATATTTGTTTGGTGGCAATCTCCTGTCTGCTATGGAATTTATTTCGTGTCTTTTGTCTATTTGTTTTGCTGATTTGGCATGACCTGTTGTTTGTAAGGGATTTCTTTTTCTTGTTTCCCTAGCTTTCTTAATTACTTGGCTTTTGTCTAGGGGGCTTCTTTCAATACCTTTTATTAAATCTCTTTTCCTATGCAAGTTTGTTTTATGGCTGGCCTGATGTTCCCTTTGGGCTTTTCCTGCTTGGGTGTCACCACTGTCCTCATGAAGTTCCCTTTCCACAATCGCATACAAGGACGACTTCCAACCAGGCTCCTCCTTGCCCGTTTCATTCGTAAGTCATTCCTTGTGCTGGAGTTTCCTTTCCCTGTTTGCATTCCTCACACTTTCCTTCTTTTCTTTCTATTTCACTTACTCCTATATTAAAGGACCTAATTTCATGAATGGTCTGGATTTCCAAAGCTTCTCTCTTTTTCTCTTATTTTGTGGAAGTTGCTGAAATCCAAAGATGGGACAAAATAAAAACCATAACAACTCCAGATTATTTTCCTCTCTCCGCCCAAACTTGAGTTCATCACTTGAATGCTAACTTTTGTTTAAAGTAGTGATTGAATTGGTTGTTGTGGCTCCTGCCCATCCCAGTTCCATATTTTGCTAACCCCTCATTAATACACAATTTCTGATCCTTACAGAAACAAATGAGTTTTTTTTTAAAGAATTGATAAATGTTTCTCACATTAAAAGAATCCTCTTCCCTTTATAATAGTTCTGTTTTAATGATTGCATTATTCTGAATCCCCTTTCATGGCCAGATAAATATTAGTCCTTCTACAAATAATGGTGTGTTTTGTGGCTCCTAACTCTGGTGGAGAACTATCTCCATCCCACCTTCTCAACACCCATTAAAATGTCAAGGGGATGGGTAACTCTCATTTGCCTCTGGTTTTGGATCAGGGTTGGCTTGGGACTCAAGTCAACTGGTGGAGACAAAGAGGATTAAATTGGGAAAAAAGGATTTTCCTGTTTCTATTCATGATGATATAATAATAACATGAGCATTTTTTGTAAAGGAGTTTCTCTATTAGTGACTTTAATATGCTATATGGTGTATTTTTCCCATTCAACAGGTCAGTAAGAATCCCCAGCTGCTGCACAATCTCACACTTGGCCACAACCTCCCTGACAGCTATCAGAATACACTTGGCCCTTCAGCTGCCTTGCTGGACATCTTCTCTCCTGGAGAAGCCCCTATTCCCAATGACAGTTGTGGAAGGAAGGAAGGAAGCACAATCTCCTTTGGCTCCTCTTGATGCAGCTGGCAGGGACATCCCCATCCAGATGTTCACATTAGGAGGCACCTACAAAGTTCCACAGGTTCCCGTGTGGGTTTCTTTATTTGGCAGGCTGTGTGGGGTGTGGATGGACGAGGGACAGATCCAACTGTATCTTCTCCATGGGATTCAAGAGCTGATTTTCACTGTTGTGGGTGTCTGGCTGGGAAGGGGGATCCAGAGGGGGAGGGTCAAAAGAGACCCCTCCTACCATGACCACAATCCCATTGCTTTGGGGTCTCCTGCTGTCCCCTTGTGAAGTGGTCAGAGAAGAGGGCAGGCGGGAATCCCTGTGGGACAGTCTGGTCATTCAAGACTTTTCAGGATGAATGAAGGATCCTGAAGGAATCGGGTCCAAAGAGCCTTTCCATTCAATTCAGTTCAACATTTATTATGGTCACATGCCAAAAGCATTAAAGATAATAAGAACAATAATAATGACAAGCATTTCCTTTTCAGTTCTTTCCTCTTTGCACCTTCTTACAAGTTATCCAAGCAGCAGAAGAATGAGGTAGGGTCTCGTATGGCCTACAGACCCTCTGGAAGTTGTGTGAGGGGACCATGATCCTGTTGAGAACCTCCAAAAGTCATGCAACAATGGGGTGCACTTTTGTCTGGTTCTCATAGGCTTTTCAAGGTTGCCTGGATGTGGTGGAGACAAAGAATGGTTTCTCTTTGCTGATGAGGGAATGAGGAGGGAGAGGAGGGGGAAGAGAACAGGGAATGAGGGGAAGGAGAGGAGAGAGGGAGGGGAAGGGCAGAAGGAAGGGGGGAGGGAAAGGAGGAGGGAGAGGGGGAGAAGGAGGTAAAGGGGAGGGGGAATAAGGGGAGGATGAAGAATGGGAGGAGGAGGAGGGAAAGGAGGGGGAAGGGGGAGGGGAATGAGGAAGAGGAGGGGGAGGGGAGGAGGATGAGGAAGGTCAAAAATTGTGAATCCCTGTTGAAACCAGTTTCTGTGGAATCAAATGCAAGACCCCAAAAAGCCAATAATCCAGGCTCACTGCAGTTCTTATTTATTCTGTGTCTTCTTCTTAAAATAATGGGAGGAACTCCTACAGGCAAAAGAATGCACTTATATTTCTACATTTCAGGAAAAGAGGGCAAACATACATATGCATATTTAAAAGATGATGGGAGCATGAATATTAATAACTAGCAAGACTCAAGTTACCTCCCCACCCAATTAGCGTTGCTGCCCTTAAGAAGGAGTTATTATGTAAATAACAAGAAACTATTATTTGTATTGCCATAGCAGCTTGGATAAAATAAATTTAGAAATGTGGAAATCAAGGTTGTCCCATACATTCCTTCTATATTTCTATCTTGCTAACACGCTCCCATTCCTCTAAGAAATCTTCCAGGCACCTTTTATTTATTTCAATAAAAAAAATAACTGATTACTCATCTGGAGAACCACTTGAACCATTTTATAATTTTGTTCTGTTGGAATATGTTAATTAAAATTTCTCTGTCTCACATTTCCAACATTTCTTCTGGCTGTGAGATGCTCCTTTGCGTTCAAGTCTGGCTTCAGAAGTATAATGTAGCACTTGGGGATGAAGATGCAGCCCAGCAGACCACCACTGGAAGCCAGGATGGAGAAGACCTGCACAGCCACCATGTGTTTCCCTTTGGTGCTCAGGTAGGTGGGTACAAAAGTCACCCAGACACTGCAGAAAACCAGCATGCTGAAGGTGATCAGCTTGGCTTCGTTGAAGGCCCCAGGCAGATTCCTAGCCAGGAAAGCCACCGTGAGGCAGATGGCTGCCAGGAAGCCCATGTAGCTAAGGGTGACGTAGAACATGACAACGGCCCCTTCGTTGCATTGCAGGATGATCGCTCCAGGCTGGGAATGGAGGTCAGCATCAGGGAAGGGGGGAGAAACTCCCAGCCAGATGGAGCAAATGAGAATTTGGGCAGCAGAAGAAGAAAGGATGATGGAGTTGGCCAAGCTCTTCCCCAACCATCTCTTTGCTCGGTTTCCTGGTTTTGTGGCCAGGAAGGCCAGCACCACTGTGATAGTTTTGGCCAAGAGAGAAGAAATGGCAACTGAGAAGATGAGGCTGAAGACAGTCTGTCGGAGAAGGCAAGTGGCTTTTCTTGGTTGACCAATGAAGAGACAAGAAGACAAGAAGCAAAGCAGGAGGGAGACCAGGAGGATGTAGGAGAGGTCCAGGTTGTTGGCTTTGACAAGGGGAGTTTCTCGGTATTTAATGAAGATGATTAAAACAAGGCCTGTGGTTAGGAAGAAGAGCAGGGCAAATGAGACCAGGATGATGCCCAGAAGTTCTTCATAAGACAGGAAGGTTATTACTTTAGGGATACATTGGATTCTACCCTCATTTGGATATTTATCATCCGGACACTTGGTGCATTTTTCTGTATCTGAGAAAGCCAAAAAGAAATGTTTTTTTTAAACATTGTCATCTTCATTTCAAGAATTACCTTCCTGGGAAAACAGCTGATAAGGGGGACATTTTGCAAGAAGGATTGCTCAACCATTCCATGGGGATAAAATGGAAATATCATTTTTGAAAAATTATGTAGCTAAAGACGTATGAAATTGCAGAAAGTCCCAGGACCTAAAACATTTCCTGTGTAATATAGAGAGCTTTCATAGGAACCTACATTATTGAAGGTAAATAATGAATCTGTAATCTTTCTAGGAGGAAGTCCTGGATTCTTTCAGAGGGCATTTCTTAATATATTGGACCCAGAAGATGCGTATCTGATGAAATCTAGTTGGCTGGTAGCAAAAGAAAGTCCTATAAATAACCTGAAATGGTAATGGGAGCAGCACTAATATGGGTGCAATGAGGTGCGCCCATAGCTGTCTACACCATCTTATTGTGGACCAGCAACGTCTTTTCAGAGTTCCTCAAGGGGAGTCCCATGTAATCCTTCCAGGAGGTGGACTGAAGAGATTTCCTTGAATTCAAAAAACTCAGATGTTCCTGGAGAAGTATGGTAAATGTGTCAGTACACATCCAAACTAAAACAAGAAGAGAAATTTTCTCTGGCAGTAGTAAAACTTGCCCAATCTTCCACCCTCCTGCTGTTCTAACCAAGGCTTCCTGAGACAGTAACATACACATGCTAGTCCCAAAAGCCTTTTGTTTTATTTCAACGGCTGTGAATTATATTCATTCATAGTCCATAATGAGTCCCAAACTGTTTGTGAATAGTCCAACAGAAGTTGGCCACGGTCTTTCGGGATAAGGCGGATGAGTACACACCTTTTCCTCCCTTGAAATGCTGCCAATGACTAAATTGCCAATTAGCTGTACAAGGCCAAACGGAGCGCATAGTCAACACAGAGCTTCAGATTTTAAACTGATCAGAATGAACAAAGTTGCTTCCTGCAAAGGCTCATGTCCCTTTGCTCCTCCTTTATGTCTTATGGGAGGGGCCAATCACCTCCAAGCCTTACTTCCAAACTGCTCCATTTGTCTTAATTGTTCCTGCCTTCTGGCAGCTCTGTGCTAGTGCTTACTGGGAACAGGCTCCCCGTGGAGGCTTTGGAGTCAGCACATAACTCCCACATGGTCCTGGCCCCATCTCTGTGTCAGATGCATATCCCTCGTCCGAGCCTTCCCCAGGCTCCAGGACCGTCCCCTGTTCTTCCCCACTGTCTGACTCTGCTTCCAGCTCCGCAGGCCGCCAGCAGACCACAACATTTGCCTCTTCCTTTCCAAGGGCTGACTAAGGCCTGGGTGACTGAGTAATATCCTATTAACCACACCTGTGGAGCTCTAGAACTGGACCACTTGGAGCCAGCAGAGCGCAAACAATGCACCTTCATTTAAATCCCCCACTCAGCTGATCGAAGTATCTTCCACACCAGACAACATGTCTCCATTAATATCCCCCCCACAGCTTCCCCGGAGCCACACTGGACAGCTGGCAGGGAGAAACAAGGAGGGAGGAGAGAGAGACCAAGACTTTAAGGAGTTTTCCAGTCCTTTCTTGAACAGAGTCAGCTGTGTGTTTTGCTCTTATTTCAGCATGTTCCACACCTACAGTTTTTACAATGAGTGTCCCCAGCGGATCAGATAACAGCAGCAATAAATCAAAGCATAGTTATAAGTAATCAGATTGCCTGAATTCTCTCCCTGAATTATTTTCTCTCTCTGAGCCACAAACTTGTTTAAATTCAAAGAGAAGGGGCCAGAGATTCCCCGCCCCCACTTCAGCATCTTTGCATCTTTGCTATTTCAAAAACTCGGTTTGCAAAACAAGAAAGAGAGTGTAAACCCTTGCTCACTGATTGTTTTCAAGAGGAAAGAGAGAAACAGTTTGAGTGGGACTTGGAAATGTTTCCTCTGTTCATGTTTTAAAACCTGTTTGACACAAAGAAACTGCTGTTTCTCCAGCCCAGGAAAAGAGGCCTCCGGCCAGTTTATTAGGGGTTATAAACCAATTCTCAGATATCAGCAACAGCTAGCAAAGCAATAACCCTTTATTTGCTGACTCTCAATAATACTTAATTATTTTCATTATCTCAAAACTTATAACTTTCTACCTCAAGACCCATATCAAAGATTAGATAATGATTTCTCCAAATCAATTTCTTTAAAATAATTAATTTTTTATCAAATGAGTAATTGATTTATTGTTTTTATTGAATAGTGCGATTAGAGTGTTTAGTGCATGTAGTGTGATTACTGATTAGTATAAATGATCAGCAATTCATGTGAACTATTTGATTAGTAAAGTTGGTGATTTAGTGAATTTAATGGACTAGTGATTACTGATTAATGTCATTAGGCTGATTGTTGCTAAGCAAAATTATTTCATTAGAGTGATTTGAATAATCAATTGATTGATTTTTAGTAATAAGTAACCTTACTTTTGATTTGTTCTCTAACTTATCAATTAACATTTATTAATTACCAACATTCATTGAGTAACTGTCTACCTATCACATTAACTAGCTATTATAATTGTTTAGTATACCATTGCCATTGACCATGCCAGCCAAAAATTCCAAACCCTCCACTACCAAAAAACAAAATAATATCTCTACCAATGACCTCCCAGACTCCTGCATGTTTCAGATGTCTTGAAACCATCATTGGAAGCAAAATTAACATCAAATGCCACCTATGCGACAATCAAGTCCACCCTGCTTGCTTAAACGTAAACAAAAGCCTAGCTGATATCGTAAAAAAATCAGATACATTCTTTTGTCTATGTCCATCATGTTTTCCTAAGCTAAACAAACTGAGTACCCTGCCTGACAGAATTGAAAGCAGAATTGAATCACTCATTCACTCAATAGAAGAATGCTTTGAAACAACTATACAATCAAGCTTAATCTCTCTTGAAAAAAAAATACAGCACATATAAGTGATTACCTATCAGCTCAAAATCAAATCCCACAACTACCACAACCACTACCTCAACTACAATCACAACTACAACCAAAAATAACCACCAAACCACAGGCCAAAAACAATTACTATCCCATCAAATAATTCCACAAATAATATCCCCTTATTCATCAGAGACATCATGGAATGTGGTCAGAAATGTCCAAATGCCATCTTATTTGGTCTTGAAGACACCAGCGAATCAGACGACATCACCAAAGTTCGTGATATCAAATGCAACTCAAATACAACAAACATCCCTCCTGAAGATATCATTGAAATAACCAGAGATGGCCCTGGGTACAAATACAATGACAGCTCTGTGGCCCCAAGAGTCCAGCAAACATATATTCATTCATACAATAAATGCCATTGCAAAATCCAATCCCACCAATAAAAAACTTCACTCAAGACCAGACTTATCCATGCTTCAAAGAACCTGCTCCCGTGAACTCTGTGCAGAACTCAAAAAACATTTAGACAATGGAGAAAAGGATCTGTGCATTGACTACCGTGCTGATTGCATCAAAAGAAAGTCACACAATCCACAATTCCGCATCCAACCCCACCCCATCCAATCCAACATCACTCAAAACCAGACATGCATGCCCCTAGCTACCTCTATTCTAGCCACAATTGGCCTTAAATGCAAGCTACTCAATGCAGGAAGCCTTGTAAATAAAATACCTGAATTTCTCCTCTAACTAAATACAGATAAATTTGTCATTATATTTGTCTGTGAAACTTGGTTCAATGCATCTCTCCCTGACTCCATTGCCACAGTAATAGACTATCATGTTTACCGATCAGATCATGAAATCCATAGAGGAGATGGTGTTGCTATCTTCTGTAAAAATTCCTTACATCTAAAAAGCATCCAAGTTACCCAGGAGCTTGCTCTTCCTGAGACCATCATCTATGAACTGTCCTTAAATATCATATTTTGGTTCTTACTATGTTACGGAGTCCCTAATTTTGACATCGAACATGCAAACAAGCTAAACACACAACTAACATGGGCAGCATCTTGCCCACATGCTTTTATCTTTCTTGGTGACTTCAATTTACCTCATATTAACTGGACCCTTAACAAATATACAATTGAACTCTTATATGCAACCTTCTACTATGCTGTAACAAATCTGGGACTAGAACAACAAGTAACCAACAACACTAGACTTAACAACTGCCTCGATCTCATCTTCTGCAATAGTTTGAATTCAATTTACGGAATACAAATTAAAGAACCCTTTTCCAACAGTGACCACAACATGATTGACTTTTATCTCAACGTACGTCCACACAAAAATCATCACAACAATGGAATCCCCAATTATAACTTCAAAAAAGGCAACTATGATCTTATAGACAACGATCTCTCATCCCTTGATTGGCAATTTCTATTCACTGGATGCAATACTGTAGAAGACCATTGCAACATATTTTTACTTGAAGTCAAAAGAGTAATCAAACTCTATGTACCAATAACAACTCCCAAAACCAGAAAAAACAAATTACCCATAACAATAAGGAAGCTTCAATCCAAAAAGAAATAACTTTGGTGGAAAAACAAATCTGGTCACTTTGCCAACTTCAAAAGCTGATGCAAAAATTTATGCCACCAGATAAAGACTGAATGCACCAATTATCACATTAAACAAGAGGAAAACCTTCTATGCACAAATTCCACACACGCTTTCTATTATTTTGTAAACAACAAACTAAAAAACTCAAGGTCCATCCTACCCCTGAAAGGACCTAATGGTAAAGACTGCAATGATGACACCATTAAAGCCAACCTCTTTAACACATTCTTTGGCTCAGTATTTGTAAACAGCAATGGATCATGCCCAGTATTTCCTAGTCAAACTACAGACATCTACAATGATCTAATACAATTTTACAGAAGACATTGTTGAAAAGGCACTGTGCGATCTAAAACCATCCCTATCTATTGGGCTGGATGGAATATGTGCCTACTTCTTTAAAAAGCTACCCAGTGCCATAGCCGAATGTCTAAGCATAATCTTTGAAAAATCTTTCAGGACCAGCTCCTTGCCAAAACTATGGTCACAAACCATGGTCATCCCCATCTTCAAAAAGGGAGACCCCAGCTGAATTGAAAATTACAGACCAATCTCTTTATGCTGCATCACCTGTAAAGTCATGGAATCAATTATTAATCAATCCATCATCCTCCACTTAGAGACAAACAACCTACTTTCCAATAAACAATTTGGTTTCTGAAAAAGCTATCCTGTAATCTGCAACTCTTACACTGCAAAAACATATGGACTACACAACTCGATCAGGGCAAAGCAATAGATGCAATCTACATAGACTTCTGTAAAGCCTTTGATTCAGTGGTACATGACAAACTACTCCTAAAACTAAAATCTTATGGTACCTCTGGGCACCTGCACAACTGGATAGAAGCATTCCTGTCAAACAACAAATGGTCAAAATTGGGAGCATCCTATCAAATTCTGTACCTGTCAACAGTGGTGTTAAGGCAATGTTCTAGGACCAACTCTCTTCATACTCTACATAAATGACCTCTGTGATCATATTAAAAGCAACCGTGTTCTCTTTGCTGATGATGTAAAGCTATTCAACACCACAGACAATACTGCTACCTTTCCTTGCAACTTCAAATCTCAACAATAAATTCTCTGTCTTACATATTGGCAAAAAAAATCAGAAAATAAAATACAGGCTGAATAGTCAATACCTTGTTGATGATCCAAACTCTGCCAAGGACTTTGGAGTACTCATCTCTAATGACCTAAGTGCTAGAGCCCACTATAACTACATAGCCAAAAAGGCATTAAGAGTTGTTAACCTATCTTACGTAGCTTTTTCTCTGGTAATATTACACTACTAACTAGAGCATACAAAACATTTGCTAGACCGGGGGGTGGAGCTGGTGTCGCGACGATACGGCATGCGATCTTGGAGGTCTGAGATTGCTGCCAATATCTTTGCTCCTGGACGGTCCAATTTGATCTAAATCATCCCGAAGAGACAGTGAAAGTGAAGAGCGTATCCTGTCAATCCCAGGGATAACGCAAAGTCCCTGGTAGATCCAGGAGAAGCTCTTCTTGCCAGCGGCAAAAAGGCAGCCATTAAAGCTGCTGAAGTTGGGACATCTCCAAAACAAAAGAGAACAGAGAGTGTGCCGGTTTGGTGAGAACTTTTTCTTTATTCTAAGATCTGAAAGGACACCCTAAGGAAAAGAAAGAATCTGTAAAAGTTTTGACAGAAGTGATTAAATGGCGATTTTAAACAGGAATTGTTGGGTATATGGATACACCAACTGGTTTGGGTGAATGAATATATAAAACCTAGGTTTAAGTGTTTGCAGCTTTAAGCTCAAAACTGCAATGTCATTGCATAATTATGGGTGTGGTTGTAAGCTGCAATAAGAGGCAGTGAGAGAGACATAACACTTCCTGGTTTCTCCTGGTTTCTGATCCTGGTTTCGAGTTCCTGGTGTTACTGGTCTCTGGTCTGTCTGCTGTTTGCCTACTGCTGTTTACTCCTGTATGAGATGTCTACTGTGCAAGATACTTCTCTCTACTGAACTAAAGGACTGTGTTTACTTGGTGAGCTGTTTATACTCAGCATTGTCTTTGAGAGAAAGGTATCGGAAGAAGAAGATTTACAAGCAGTTAAAGACATTGTATTTACTGTTTATAGACTAGGTAACTGGATGGATATACTGGATACTGACATATGGACTGAATGACACTTCTTAATCTCTGTGTGAATTAAATACCTATTTAAAACCACAAACAGTGTTTTTGTCTCAAGTGTGTGTATACTCTTGGGCCCAGCCTCACTCTCTCATTTGGCTGCCTGGTTAGACTGCTGCTGTGCACTCTGCTTGGGGGTTTATCCCCAAACACTAACAGGAATGTCTAATGTTTTTTTCTCATTGCTGGATTTTCTATACATGATCTTATATTTTGAAACTAGACTGGTTTTATTTTCATCTATTTTTTTTCTCCTTGATTTTGTAACATTAGGCTAGAGACTCCCTTTTAGTTATTTCTTTTTTTAAATATCTTTTTCTTTTTTTATTAATTCTTATTATATTTTGCTTGGAAAAGGAGGGGGAAAGTGAAAGCAAAGAAACTTTGTAACACTGCCAACTAGAGGCTTGGAAATATTCTATTTCTCTTGTGACCAGACAAAGCTGAGAAAGAAAGAACTGAGACTTTTTTTAAGGACATTGCTATTTGATAAGATAGAGGGAAGAGCATGGGAGAGTATTATTGCAGGTGCTCTTCTGGGTTTCTATCAACAGCTGGAGTCTGGTGTTGAAGTTTATAGGAAAAGAAAAGGTGATAAGTTTCTGGAGAAGAGTGTTATAACAAGAGCCTTGGATAACTAAAGAAAGTGCAGTGTGTTCTTTTGATTTTTCCTAAGCTGCGCTACCCCTCCTCAACAGTTTACTTTTTGAAATAGCTATTTGGATTTTTAGCTCTTTGGAATTGTCTTTTTTTTTTTTGGCTTGTCTTTGGAAGCTAAATTTTTATGTTTGACCCTGGGTCATTACAATATGAGTGTTTTACCTTTTAGTCCATAACATGGACTGTTACACCATTGGAGAAAAATAAACACATTTTACCCCCAATAACTGTATATTTAATTTACCACTCTTCTCTCATGATACCATCTTGCTTGATTTTATGGTAATAATTGGTTTTCTTTTGTTTCTCTTTCCTGTTGAGCCCAAAACTTTCCCTCCGTGATTCTTCAAGAAGGTCCCTCTGCTTATGGTGGTTTAATGGTGGTTTAACCTTAATGGAACTGATTGCTTGATGTAGCTTATTTTGAAGAACTTTTGGGGCCAACATCTGTTTCAGATGAAGAAAAACCATGGAGATAAAGAATTCCCAATGTTTTAAAGAACTGAGATGTTCCTACAGGTAGAGAGATAACCAGGGAAGGACACATCCAAACTAGTAAGCAGAAGAATGATTTTCCTTATTTGCCATAACTCCTATCTTTTTCTAGCCTCTTTTCCTCCAAGATCTTTGGATTAATCTCTTTAGATGAGAAAATAACCTTCCATGTGTCTTTCAACAGGTACTTTCATGAAAATATTCTGGGTGGATCCAGTCCCGCAAGATCTCCCATTTTCCTCAGTCTCACCCACCTTCCTGAGTGGAGAAGGTCCCCTCCGGGCAAGGAACGCAGTCATAGCAGCAAACTGGCTCTCCTTCCCGAGCCCTCTTGACAAACCCAGGAGGACAACTTTCCACACATCTGGACTGAGGCCGAGACTGAGCAGAAAAAGAAGGAAGGCCAAAGAAAATGGGTTAGAGCTAGGAATCCATGGGAACTGGAGCCAAGTAGCCTCTGGTCTTCACTGAGGTAAATATGAAATTTCTGACTACTTGACTATGACCCCAATTGAACCCAGATTTTATGTTGCTAAGAGAAGCATTTGTTAAGTGAGTTTTGTCCCATTTTATGACCTTTCTTGGCCATAATTATTAAGTGAGTCACTGCTTTTGTTAGTAGCACCGTTGCTAAGTGAATCTGGCTTCCCCATTGTTTGTCAGAAGGTCACAAAAGGAAGTCACACAACCACTACCCCAGGACACTGTGACTGTCATAAATATGAACCAGTTGCCAAGCATCTGGATTTTGGTCACATGAACATGGGGATGCTACAACGTGAGACATTCTACTCACAAGACACTGTTTTTAAGCCACCCAGAGACACTCTGGAGGCATATAAATTTGCATATGAAGTTGGAGAAGCTGAATTCTAATTCTAAAGCTCACTTCCCCCTGGGACCCACAGGACCTCCAGCCAGCCTTGAATATTGAACATGGCTGAATTGTTTAGAATATTGTTCCATATTTCACAAGCTGAAGGACCCTTTCTTCATTGCACCTGAAGCCTCCCAAGCAGTCTAAGAAAACCATCATTCCCCACATTCAGTTCTCAGTGAAGGTCATCCAGCATGGCAATGGAATGGAATGGAATGGAATGGAAGGGAAGGAAAGGGAAGGGAAGGGAATAGAATAGAATAACAGTTGGAAGGGACCTTAGAGGTCTTCTAGTCCAAACCCCTGCTTAGGCAGGAAACCCTACACCACTTCAGACAAATGTGATTGGACTTAGCTCACTTGAAAGGGCTCCTGAGCCTTTGGAAAAGGCACCAATATTTCACCCACCTTGTTAAACAACTTTAGTCGTGGAAGAGCATCTTGGTTGATAATCACTCTCTGTCTTTCAAATCTCCCCAGGATCTTGTAGCTGAAATCCATCCAGGGTTGGACCAACCAGTAATCGATGATCAGATCTGCTGCTACATCTCCATTTGAGTCCAAGTACAGTTTCAAGTGGGAAAAATTGCAAAACACATCCTTCGCCAGAAAGGGATGAATCTAAAATGGAAACATCCAGAAATGTTAAAAGCAGAAAACTTGGTTTCTTTTCCCACATGTTCTTTTCATATTTGAATCTTTGTCCTAAAGTTGTCTAGCTTGCAAGCAGTTGGGAGAACAAGAATTTCCACAATCTTCAAAAGTAAAAAAAAAAAAAAGAATTTCGGAAAAATTTGTCATCATATAATGACAAAAAGTAAGGCTGATTACTAGTAAGCATCTTTAGAAGAAAGTTGTCAGGCTAATCTTCACATAAGTAAACAGAGGGGAAACGTGACCAAAGGAAAATCCTGAAATTCTTATTTATTGAAAGTTTCATCAACAGAATCTTGCAAGTCTGAAAGCACAAATTGCCCATCAACAATTTCTCAGGCTGAAAAGTTGGGCAGGCTCTTTCTGGGTTTCTTTCTCCACCTGTTATGCAGCTGAGGGCTCCCCTCCCTCTTGCCTGATCATTTCTAGACAGCATCCATTCCCCCCTATCCGATTTGCTAATAGATTGTGGGAAAGCTTGTGACATAACTTGACTCCATCAAAGTATTAACTTCTCCATGCCTTCATGATGAGGAAGGTAGTTAAGTGTGTGGAAAGGGAACTTCACCAGGGCAGGGGTGACATCCAAGTAGGAAAAATGCGAGGGGAACATCAGGCTAGCCATAAAAGCAAACTTGCATAGGAAAAGAGATTGGATAAAAGGTATTGAAAGAAGCCCCCTAGACAAAAGCCAAGTAATTAAAGCTCCCTTACAAACAAAAGGCCATGCCAAATCAGCAAAACAAATAGAACAAAAGACACATAGCAGACAGGAGATTGCCACTAAACAGATATAAGAAATGAAACTAATAATCCAATCAAACCACCCCGCAGAGTTTACCCTCTGACGGAAATGGAGACAACCCCCCCTGACAGGATTTAAGCATTCACACACAAAAGGAGAACAGGTATAAAAATCAGGAGTTTATTACACAAAGCTGGCTAGCCCCAGGAACACAGACTTCTTGCTATCTCTCGCCTTCCTGAAAATTAAAGAAACTTGCTTCCAAATAGCTGTCTCTGTCTGTGTCCTTACTCTGAAAGTACTCCCAGCAGGAAAAAAAGAACCCTTGGAAGAAAGGCTTTTGAGATCCTTTCAACAATTGGCGACCACGAAGGTTTTCCAGCCAACCCTGCCACCGGACCGGGCCCGCAGATCCAAACCCAGCCGGCATGGACCTTCTTTGTCCAGGGAAAACATCCATGGACCCAGCCCGGAAGGCAAAAGGGTAGTAAAGGGAGTCATTGAGCTTTTTTTCTGCTCAACAGCTACTTGAAAGCAGGTGAGTACCACTTCAAATTTATAATCTTACTAGGGAGGGGAGTGGAAGCGTGAATGTACCAGGTGTGTGATTGTGGGTTTTCTCTGCTGAAACAGTGGGACATCACCTCCTCTGTGATTGCCAGCTGCACCCCAGCCAGCTGCTAGCTCCAACAAGCCGTGACAGGCTGGATTTGGGAGCGCAAGGGGTAATCACAGAGTGTGAGTCCTTCTGAAGGACGTAAGAAAAACCGAGTGGGCTGAGAAAGGAACTGTTGTTGGGATATAAATAGAAAGCAGAATAAATAGTCCCAGTGCATCCTGCAAGTAAAGCCCTGTGCATTTAGAAGGGGCCCGTACCGGCTGCTGGCAAACAAAATTGGAAATAGTTTGCCTTACAAAGCAGAGCAGGTCCTTCCGGATCCCCACCTTTAAGGGAGGTCTGAAAACTGACTGGCGGAGTGTAGGAAGGGGCCCGTACCATGCTGCTAGGGGGCAGACGGTCCTCCAAGATCCCGTTTTTTAGAGGGGTCTTAAAACTGACTGGCGGAGTTTCCCTACGAGAAAGGGGCCCGTACTCCGTGTGTAGGGAAACCGGAGTCCTTTCCAGACCTTTTTTGTCTGAAAACTGACAGACGGGAGCCCGGCTAAACCAAAGTAATCCCCACATCAGGTAGGGAATATGGGAAGTTGTAGCTCGAGGGCAATGGAAGAGACCCCCTTGGATAAATTACTTGAATAGAAAGGAAGTGAAAAGAGTTTGTAAAAAGTGGGCTAGCAAAAAGTGGGCTTTATTGCGAGATGACATGGGTAGACAAATTTGGCCTGATAGTGGTACTTTAGATTATAAAACCCTGAAAGCACTTAGAACATGCATTAAGCCCAGCCAAATACCCTATTGGTACTGCTGGGCTGAAATTGTTAGGACCAAAGACCTGACTGAGAAAAATAAAAAAGAAAGAAAGAAAAGCCTGAAACCCATTTCAGGGAAGGGAATACTGAGGCACAGATTATGGCTCCCCCTTTAAGCAAGCCAGTGCCAGGCAGAAATAGGGGACAACTAGAGTATGTTTTTACCCACACTCCCTTCTCTGCCTCTGACCTAGTCATCTGGAAAAAGGATACCCCAGCTTTCAGGGCTGATCCTCAAACAGTTATTAAAACCCTGAAATCTATCATAGACAGCTATAATCCATCCTGGGGTGACATGACTCTGCTGTTATAAATCTTTCTAATGAAAGACGAACTATTAAAACTGTTTGGAAGAAAAAAAAACCCAGTCCAAATAGCCAAACCACCAACTATCCCTGGTCAGGCAGCCCCACCCCACATCGCAGGGCCAATACATCGCCCTGACTGGGATTATAATGATACCAATCAATGGGACAAATACACTAGAGCAAAAGATAACTTACTAGAAGCTCTAGAGGAAATAAGAAAAAAAAACCTTTTAAACTAGTCTGAATTTCAAAAGAAACAACACAAAGGGAAAAGGAAAACCCTGATGCCTTTTGGGTCCACTTGTCAGAAGCAGCTACTGCATATGCCCACCTAGACCTTAGCTGCCTGAAGGACCAAAGGATTTTAGCTTCAGCCTTCGTGGATCAGCCCACCTTAGATATTAAAGAACATTTCCACTGCTTCATCTCTAACTGGCCAACCTTAGACATAGCAGAGTTGCACAGGATTGCTAACTTTGTCTATGATCAAAGAGACAAGCTGAAAGAGGAAGAGAAAGATAGAAAGAGATGAGTAGAAAGACAGGAAGACTTTAAAATGTTTGCTGTAATGAAACATGATGCCAGACAAACGCCAGGTAAAACCCCCTATAATTCAAAGAAATGCTAGTATTGTGATAAAGCAGGATGGTCTCAAGGCAAATGTCAGCATTGTTATAGGTGCAGACAGGAAGGTCATTTCAGCAAGCAATGTAGGCAACAGCCCC
>NW_020769751.1:27022-52782 GCF_900518735.1 Pseudonaja textilis | reverse complement strand
TATAAAAATCAGGAGTTTATTACACAAAGCTGGCTAGCCCCAGGAACGCAGACTTCTTGCTATCTCTCGCCTTCCTGAAAATTAAAGAAACTTGCTTCCAAATAGCTGTCTCTGTCTGTGTCCTTACTCTGAAAGTACTCCCAGCAGGAAAAAAAGAACCCTTGGAAGAAAGGCTTTTGAGATCCTTTCAACAAGTGACTGCTGGATGGTGAGATTAAGACTTAAAAAAACTGTATTCAAATAATTTTCAATGTTCCTCATAGAACTAAGGAGATACAAATAACAACTGATCATCTATCATTCAATATATTCATTAATAAATCAGATTGAATGGATAAATCATGGTTTTGTGCTGCAAGAGATTGCATCAACTCTTAGACAAGGCTTCAGATCACTTTTAAAAGATTTCCCACTTCCAAAAAGAAAACATTTCTGATTTCTGAATACAGATAAAATCCAGTAGAAAAATATCTGAAGCTTAACAATCCAGACTTGACAATCTCTGGTATTTTGTATAATGTTCTGATTTGGAGGGATCCCAATTCAAGCCCCAGGCACCTCACTTACAGGAGAATTTAATATGGATCAGGTTTAATGAAGGGTAAAGGAGCCAAGGAAGAGGTCAAAGGAGCCACTCTCAGCCTCGAGGAAAAAACAAGAGCTGAAAATGGGAGCAACTTTTCCATCTAACACAATCTCAAAGTTGGAGAAAGAAAGATACAGCCCTCTTCCAGTAACTGAAAGATTGTGATGACCCAGGGTGGGATACAAAATAAACACAGTCACAAAAAACAGGTGAAGCCCCTTTTATTCCTTCACTTTGCTTCTAAGCTTCAAATATCCTTGACTGAAGACAAAAACACTCCCACACAGTTACAAGAAGAAGGAAAAAAGCAACATAAACCAGGCAAGATAAGGGCTGGAGCACATCCACAGATAACAGAACTGTTATAGCTCGGAAATAAGGGGAGGCCACACCAGAGCATTACAAGAACACGCTTTATTCAGGGAATAAAGGGGGCTGTCGCGTCTGCATGCTAACAAGCAGACCTGCCCAGCAAACAGCAACTGGCTCGACCTAGCAGCCGGCTTTTATAGCCGGCTGTCGAAGGGAGCCAGCCAATGGGAGCTGCAAACGCCCCCGCAGGATGGACGGACCTAGTTGGGAACTTGTGTCAGCCCCAAGGACATAACACCCCTTCCCCCCAGATACGAGCATGAATAGTCTTTTAAATATGCTGGTGGTCTGTGCGGGCGCCCGGACCGGCGCAATTCAGGAGAGTCACTAAGTGGCACAGAGTTCGGAGAATCAGGGATGGGATTTGCTGGAGAGCAGGATTGTTCTGGGACCTGGCTAAGTGTCTGGGAGCGGTCACAGTCCTCGGGTTGGGTTGTCATACAGTCATTGTCCAGCAACCCGGTGGCGACGTTGGTCGGTAAGGCTGGCGACTCTGGTGGACGGTCCCGGTCTACCGTCTGCTCCCTTGGTTCGGCCGGTGGTGACTGGCTCCTCTGGTGGTCCCCACTCGGATTCTGGTGCGGTAATTGGAGAGTTGTTGGAGTCCATGGGTCGGCATTGGCATGACCGCTCTGGCGTCTTCTTATCTGGTCTAGATGCCTACGCCAAATGCGCCCGTCCTCCAGCTGGATTCGGTATGATCTCGGACCGGTGATGGCCACAATCTTCCCTGGTACCCATAGCGGATCGCCAGCGTAGTTCCTGACAAAAACTTGGTCCTGCAATACAAAACCTCTGACCCTACTGTCAGAACCGATTGGCATGTCAGGGCAATAGTGAGGATGCAGTCTATCTAACACTGTCCTTAGGCGTCTGCCCATCAGTAGCTCGGCAGGAGACTTGTTTGTAACTGTACATGGGGTCAAGTGTTGGCTTAAAAGGAAACGGGAAAGTCTGGAGTGCCAGTCTTCTTGAGTGAATCTGGCCAATGCCTCTTTTGCTGACCTAATGGCCCTCTCCGCCAACCGATTGCTAGCGGGATGAAAAGGGGCCGTTAGGATGTGCTGGATGCCCAGGTTGGTGACATACCGGCTGAATTCTGTAGATGTAAATTGGGGGCCATTGTCTGAGACTATGGTGTCAGGCAGCCTGTGTGTAACAAATAAGCGGGTCAGGGCCTGGGCAACTGCTCGGGTGGTGGTCGTGGGTAGGAGGGCCACATCGATCCATTTGGAAAACGAATCCACGACCACCAAGAAGGTCTTGCCGTGGAATGGCCCGGCCAAGTCAATGTGCAACCGTGACCACGGTGCGTTGGCACTTTCCCATTTGGTTGGGGTGGTGATTGGTGGTGCTGGCCTAGACTCCTGACAGGGACGGCAAGAGCTTACCCATTTGGTGATCTCGTCGTCCATGCCCGGCCACCAGACGTAACTCCGAGCCAACGCTTTCATCCGGACGATGCCAGGGTGCCCCTCGTGTAGTGCCTTCAGTACGGATGTGCGCAGTGGGTTTGGGATGACAACTCTGGTCCCCCATAACAGGCAGCCCTGTAAACTGGAAAGTTCTTGCTGGCGGGTTTTAAACGGTGAGAATTCAGAAGAGAGGTTAGTGCCCGGCCACCCCCTCCGTACCCAGTCCAGAACCTGGGCGATAAGTTTGTCTTTTTTGGAGTGGAGGGCGATGTCGCCAGCGGTGACTGGAATGTTGAACTCGCTGACATCGAAGATGGCATGGACCGGGGCCGGATCCTCCACGGGGGCTGGCAAGAGGCAGCGGCTGAGGGCATCGGCGTGGCTGAGGTTTTTTCCTGGGCGGTGAACGAGTTTGTACGAGTAAGCCACCAGGAATAAGGTCCACCTAGTCATCCTTGGTGACAAGACTTGTGGTGTTTGTTTTTCTCCAGAGAGTAGCCCCAACAGTGGTTTGTGATCTGTGACAAGTTCGAATTTGTGACCAAAAAGAAATTCATGGAATTTTTTTACCGCAGCGACGGCGGCTAGGGCTTCTTTGTCAATTTGGCTGTAGTTACGCTCGGTTGGTGAAAAGGTTCTGGAAAAGAATGCGATTGGAGCTTTGGAGCCATTGGGAAGCCTGTGGCTTAAGACAGCCCCAATCCTGAAAGGTGAGGCGTCTGCGGCTAAGACTAGAGGGAGGCGCTGGTCGAATTGTATTAGGACAGCGTCTGAGGTGAGCAGCGATTTGACTGCCTTAAAGGCGTATTCCTGTTTGGGTCCCCAATGCCATGGAGTGTTTTTGTCTAGAAGTCTATGCAACGGTTCGGCTACTGACGCTTTGTGGGGTAGGAACGACGCATAGAAGTTTAGCAAGCCCAGGAAAGCCTGTAGTTCTGACTTGGAGGAAGGAGTGGGTGCCTCGTGAATGGCTTTGACTTTAGATTCCACCGGATGGATGCCAGAGGCGTCTATTCTATACCCAAGAAAGTCCACCTGTTTAGTGGCGATGGCACACTTCTCCCTTTTTAGTTTGAGGCCATGCTGCCTGAACCTATCCAATACCGCTCTGACTCTGTGGAAGAGTTGGGGTCTGTCTCTGGCTGAAACCAAAATATCATCAAAGTACGGAACCACGCCAGGGAGGCCTTGCAGTATCCGTTCCATCAATGACTGAAAGATGCCTGGGGCGACGCTAACGCCAAATTGGAGGCGCTTGCATCGGAATGCCCCTCTGTGAGTAACAATAGTTTGTAATTCGGCCGTTTGGCTGTCAACAGGAAATTGCTGATAAGCCTGTGACATATCCAATTTGGCGAATATAGTACCAGGCTCAAATGTGTGTAGTAGGTGTTGGATTACTGGAACTGGGTACGTGCTAACCTGTAGATAGCGGTTAATTGTGGTCTTATAATCAGAACAAATTCTTAAACTGCCATCTTTCTTAAGGGGTTTGACAATTGGGGTCTCCCACTTAGCAAAATCCGTGGGCTCAATCACCCCTTGTTTGAGCAATTTGTCCAGTTCTGAGTCCAGTTTAGGGCGTAGAGCAAATGGTACTCTACGCGGTTTTAAACGGACGGGAACTGCTTGGGGGTCCACAGAAAAGGAAATGGGCGTGCCATTGTAACAACCTAATTCATTGCTGAACACATCAGCATAGTCTGAAAATAGTGAGTCGATATCGGAAGGTGCGACAGCATGAACTCCCGTTAAGCTAAGGCCGAGATAGGGGAACCAATCCAACCCCAAAAGGCTAGGGAGGGCACCATCTACAACCACTAAAGGCAGATGGCCTTTAAAGGATTTGAATTTAACGAGGAACTTGCCTTTTCCGAGTACTGGAATATTCTTTCCTTGATAGTCCCTCAAGGTGAGACGACTCTTCTGGAGCTGGTTCCTGGACAGGCTGGGTCGAATTTTCTTAAGTGTGCTCCACGAGATGATCGAGAGTGCTGACCCGGTATCGACTTCCATAAGACAGGGTTTACCTTCTAAATGAATAGAGAGCGTGATTTTATTAGGTGTCAAAAAAGTGTGGTTAGCTTGGTAGCACGTATAACAATTTTCTACTTGCCTTGGTGGCCCCGGAGGGGAGTAAGAGGACGACGACTTTTGTGGAGTCACGTGTGCTGCCTGGCAGGCCCTGGCGATGTGGCCCTTCTTGCCGCAATTGTTGCAGGTAGCGTTTCTGAACCTGCAAGTCGTTCTGGCATGGGAACCCCCGCAGGAGAGGCACAACAGGATGTGTTTAGGCGCGTTGCTATTCCCGGGCCTTGCCCCTACCTGTGGTTGCCTGGATGGTTTGAGGCGATGAACTTCTGAGTGTTTGGTGGGGTCTTCTTCGCTCACCGCTTCCTCGGAATGAACAGTGGCCGGACTGGGTTTGGGCGCGGTCCCTTGAATTTCAGCGGCTGACTGGGTCACTAGCTCTGCGGCCAAGGCTTCTTCGACCGCTTGGGAGAGGTTGAGATCTTTTCTGGCCAGCAAACGCCTCTGTAACCTTAAATCTCTGACTCCACAGACGAGTTGATCTAGGAGCATGTCGTCCAAGTAATTTTTAAATTCGCAGTGGAGAGCTGCAGTTCTCAGGGCGGCCATATACTGATTGATAGATTCCCCATCTGCTTGTTTCCTTATACGAAAGGCAAAACGTCTCATGATCTGCGATGGCTTAGGGGAGTAATGGTTGGAGAGTGTCTCCAACAGCTCGGTCCATGGGACGTTCTTTATCTCTCTCGGGGCGAATAGCGCTGGGCGGTATCGAAGACTGCGGCCCCACAGTAGCTCAGGAAGTACGACTTCTTCCTGTGCTCCGTGGCATCGGCCAGACCGATGGCATCAATGTAGTGATTGAAGCGGTTTCTGTAAGAGTCCCACTTTTCTTCATCTGGCTTAAATGGCGGGAACGCCGGATTTGAATTCATTTTGGGTTTTCAGTCTGTTGTAGACTGACCAATCTCTCTGGGAATACGAGGCCCTGATGAGTGTGGCGGCTGTAGCTGCAGCGCCTATCTTGCTCAGTGCTTACAGCTCTTAGAGGTTCTCTCTGTGTTACACGCTCTATGTGACTCTAGGCGGCTATGACTGTAGCGCCGTAACTGACTTCAGTTTGAATTTCGCGCCCTCACAAGGGCGTAGGCGGCTATAGCTGTAGCGCCGTGCTGACAGCTATTCAAACTGCGCGCCTAATGTAATCTGGCGGCTGGGAGTGCAGCGCCGAGCTTCGCTAACAACAGAATTCGAACAGCAGCGGTTGGATTCTGTGCTCATAAACGCTGGGCGGCTGAGGCTCTCAGCGCCCTACTTTCACTATGTAGCTTTCTAACTGAGTGGCTACAACGCTCCACTTTCACTTCCGCAATCAACGACTGACCGAGCTCTCAGCGGCGCGGCTACGGCTCAGCGTTTAGGAGAGTGTCCTCAGCTCTTTTGATAGTTGCTGCTGGTTGGCCTGATCCCATCCTCGTCGCCATTGTTATAGCTCGGAAATAAGGGGAGGCCACACCAGAGCATTACAAGAACATGCTTTATTCAGGGAATAAAGGGGGCTGTCGCGTCTGCATGCTAACAAGCAGACCTGCCCAGCGAACAGCAACTGGCTCGACCTAGCAGCCGGCTTTTATAGCCGGCTGTCGAAGGGAGCCAGCCAATGGGAGCTGCAAACGCCCCCGCAGGATGGACGGACCTGGTTGGGAACTTGTGTCAGCCCCAAGGACATAACAAGAACACATACTGGGAAGGATGCCAAACTTAGAGAGGAACCATAAACTAGAGATATTTCCATGCTTTGTTTCCAGTGCTCACCCGTACGCATGTCTGTCCTCTTACTCAGTTGTCACTGCTGCAGCCCATGAAGAGGATCAAGGCCCTCTCCTTCCAAGTACACCATATCTTTCCCTTATCCTCTCCTCCCAGCGTGCCCTAGGATGGAGAGGGGATGGGCCTGGGTCCTCCTCTGACTGCCCTTTCCCAGCCTCCTCCACAACCTCTGGAGCCACACTTCCACTCCCTGTTGGCTGTTCCTCCTCTCCCTCAGAGTCGGTCTCCACCAGGGGCATGACAAAGATGTTATCCCCAAGCTTAAGAGCTGCTGGCAAATATTCCAGAATGTCAGACATGGAACATATAACTGGACTGAGTTTCAAGGAAGGAGATTCTGGCTGAATAACAAAACAATTAAAAGAAGGAGCAGTTTTAGAGCTGAACCAGTGAATGAATTTTCAGTGATTGCCTTCATGAAAAGACTGAGCAGCCATCAGTCAGAGAAGCTTTAACTAAATTTCTTCAGGGAAAATCATTGGCTAGATGGTCATAGGGGCTCCCTGTCTTCAAGTAGGGAGACAAACTTCAACAATGCTAATTGCAAACCAATTTATATAGAAATTTATTTAAAACTGCACACAGTTCTTTTAAAATTAGCAGTGCACAATATCCAAATATATTTGGACGTGGTGGGTTATGGTATCTCAGTGGCTAAGATGCTGAGCTTGTCGATCAGAAAGGTCGGCAGTTCGGTGGTTTGAATCCCTAGCGTAGCGGTGTGAGTTCCCATTACTTGTCCCAGCTTCTGCAGTTCTTCTAGCAGCTTGAAAACATAAAATAGGCAAGTAGAAAAATAGGGATCCCTTTGGTGGGAAGGTAACAGCGTTCTGTGCACCTTTGGCATTTAGTCATGCTGGCTACATGACCATGGGATGTCTTCGGACAGCACTGGCTCTTTGGCTTTGTAACGGAGATGAGCACCGCCTCCTAGAGCTGGAAAGGACTAGCATGTATGTGCGAGGGGAACCTTGACCTTTACCACTCTGGAACATTACCTCTGAGTGTATAAATTGGTCAAAAGTTTTGCCCATTTGTACCACAAGAGTTTCAGATAGTTCTCCTGCATCTCCTTTGGATACTTCTGAAACAGTAATTAAGTTCAGGGGATCCTTGTCAATACTGCTTACCTGCCATGGCTGCAGCCTTGGACTCCCCAACCTCTCTTGGAGCCCCTTCCTTCTCCTCCTCCATCTGGAGGAATAGGCAGCCTTCAAGGCATGGGCCAGAGTCTTCATGAAACTGGAATAATGTTTAGAATATGAGATCCTGTTCCTTTCCCCTTGGGTCGCCAGTGGGGCTTTCTGGGTGCATCTTTTCCGGCCTTTGACAGAAAAGATATTCTTTGAAAGAGAACAGTGGAAATAATGACCTTGGAATTGGGGTTTCATAAGGAAGTAGGGCTCAAAGGCATACTCATTTGGCCTTTTGCTCTCCTGATAAGAAAATTTCCAAACACTATGGACGTATTTCAAAAATTTTCCCTTTTTAATTAACCCAAAACCCAAGACTGTCATGATCCAGATTTTCCCTTCAATGGGTCCTGGGAAACGCCTGAGTGTTAAATGGAAAGGAAGAATTCTGTCCGAAATGTAATCATGTTCTATGAAGTGAACAAAGACATTGACTTGTCTCCATTTAGAGAGGGTGGCCCTGAGAGGCACTATTTGTCCAGTTGCTGAGAATTGTTGTGATATAACAACGCAAATTCCCTTCCTGAGAAGCAGAGGAGGGAAAGTCCTCATGAAATTCTCTCCCTTCTCTGTGTCTGAAGCAAAGAGGCCAATCAGGGTCCATCTGAAGTAGAGGAGCAGTTGGATGATTGCTGGATACTGGATCCCTTCTTTGGGGAGCAACAGGTGGAAAAAGGGGAATTTGCTTTTATCACTCAGAGCCTCTGAAGTAGTTTCAATCCTGATCTGAAAAAGCAATGAAGAATGCTGTGTTATATTGGGGGTCAGAGCCAGCCCAAAATATTAGATTTTAATAACTGCAACCTGGTTCCCATGAACATAGTACAGTAATTTATTGTTGATTAGCTATTAAGCCACATCAAAGTACATAATGTAGAAAATGGAACATTAATAAGTCTGCAATAAAAAACAATGCAAGAAAAAATGAAGTATAAGCTAATAAAATTAAGTATAATATAAGTATAAATAATAAGAATAAGGAATGTAAATCCTTTCTATATAACCCATACAATTTACCACATATTCAGATCTGAAATGAAATTTTTTTGCTCAAATAAGGGGCCATATTTTACGTAAGTTTGGAATTCTGACTGCACAGGAAATATGGTGTTTTAATATATGGGTCCCAATGTGGAGTCCAAAATACTAATTTCTCTCTTTCTTGGAAAATGGACATTCCAATAATAGACATTTTAAATCGTATGTAAGTTGTACAATCCAAGACGTCTTTAATTGAAGCTTTGTTTTCTTCCAGTAGATTGAATTTGGGTGTGCTGAGTTTCCATAGCTGTAATTTTAAATCAATAATAATATGCCACGATTTTAAATAAAAAAAAAATAGAATAAATTCCTAACTCAGAAGTTGAAGTCTTTTTATCCACCACCAAGATTCTTCTCACACGCTGTGACTGAGTTTATTTTACTAGCAATATGATTTAAGTACCAAACCTCAGAGACTTGGGAGTAATGTTGGTATTATACAGATGAAATAAATAAAAGAAATGAAAAGAAAACTGGATAGCTATTTTTTTTAAGGTTAAGCAGTTAATTCACTTGCACCCTTTCTCTAAGTGGCTTCTTTGATGATGTGGAAGCAACATTCAGTTTCAGAGAAAACTACCTCAGGCAAGGAAAGGGTTACTCGCTCTATTGGCTCCCCACCAAATAGAGATCTATGGTTATGATGTTGTTTTTCAAAAGACTTTGATTGGTTAATAATTAGAGAATTATTGTGTCAGTAGAAGCCTTTTTCTGTTTTCTGACTTTTTCTGTTTTAATCGCAATAATACGTGCGTGAACAACCATTTAAAACTCAGTGTAAATCGTTCTAAACCTGACTGTGAAAAAGACGATTTCTGTAACAGAGTTGTCAAAGTCTGAAATGCTCTACCTGATTCAGTTGTCTCAGCTACAAATTTTCACAGTTTCAGTCACAAATTGGCTTCCATGGACCTTACTTCATACTTAAGGGGTCAGTAGAAGGGCGTGCATAAGTGCACCTACGTGCCTATCATCCCTGATGCTGTATTTTTATTCTCTTATTCTTGTTTTCATTTTTGTTTGACAAATTCCAATCAATCAATCAATCAATCAATCAATAAAATAAGACAAGTCTTTTTAACAGCATACACAATCCAACATACAAGAATGATAAGAGTATTTATTCTTTTATCAGTGTAAATCAGGGTGTTCCAACATGTATTTAGCACCTCAGACATGTGCACTGCATTATTCCTGGTAAGTCATTCACATCTAAACTGATAACAAGGGTTCAAATATGCACATTTCCCTTCCCCCTTGGTAAGTAATGGATGCTTCTTCTCAGGGCTCCATTGAGCCCCAACATCCATTTTAGACAAGGGCTTGGATCAGGGACAATAGTTCGAATTCTAAATTAAGGGCAATCAATTTCCTCCTTAAAATTTCTCCATTTACTGACTGACACATATTGTGATTAGGAATTTGAAGAGAAATCTTAGTCAACATTAAATCATTAATTTATGTGTTATTTATTATACAAATTTATATAACTTTTAACTTTGCCTAAAGCCTTTTGGTTCTTCTGCAAGGAATGCACCTTTCTTCTCCCCAATCTCAAGTTTACTTAAAAGGAATGTAGCTGATATTTTTGCCATAATACCTATTAGGCTAACCAGCCTGTAATTCCAAGAGACATTTTTATTCCATGATAGATAGATAGATAGATAGATAGATAATTAGAAAAAGAGAAATACAGAGAGAGAGAGAGACATAGACAGGGAGGGAGGGTACTACTGCCAACTTCAATCAAGCTGCATATGGCAGATATTGTTTCTATGTGAAAAGGAACATGGCAATTGAGAATAGAATAGAATAGAATAGAATAGAATAGAATAGAATAGAATAGAAATTCTTTATTGGCCAAGTGTGATTGGACACACACGGAATTTGTCTTGGTGCAAATGCTCTCAGAGTACATAAAAGATGACACATTTGTCAAGAATCCAGAATCATCAGGTACAACACTTAATAATAGTCATAGGGTATAAAAAGCAATCAAAGGATGCCACAAGTCGGATATTTTTGGAATAGTTAGTTGAACATCCACTCCAGTGACCTTATTTTTCAGATCTTTGAGGATCAATCTGAACACAAATATATTTGGGTAAAAATAGTTGACAAGTTTGCTAGTATGGTTCAAAGCAGCTCTTAAATTCAGTGGAGATATGACTGCATTTATCACTTGCTCACTTTACCAATCACAATTCAGCTGGAAAGGACTTTGGAGGTCTTCTAGTCCAACCCTCTGCTCATGCAGGGTAGTTTTTACCATTTCAGACAAGTGGCTGTCTAGTCTCTTCTTCAAAACCTGCAGTGATGAAGAACCCACAACCACTGAAGGCTGTTCCACTGGTTATTTGTCCTCTATGTTAGAAAGTTTCTCCTCAATTCCAGGTTGCTTCTCTCCTTGATTAGTTTCCACCCATTTTTTCTTGTCCTGCCCTCTGGTGCTTTGGAAAATAAGTTGACCCCTTCTTCTTTGAGGCAGCTCCTCAAATACCAGAAGACTCCTACTGTGTCCCCCCAGGTCTTCTTTTTTCTAGACTAGCCAAACCCAAATCCTGCAACCATTCTTAATATGTTTTAGTCTCCAGGCCTTTAATCATCTCAGTTGCTCTTCTTTGCACTTTTTCCTAAGTCTCAACATCTTTTTTGTTAATGTGGTGACCAAAACTGGATGCAGTATTCCAAGTATGGCCTTACTAAAGTTTTATAAAGCAATACTACTAGTTCATGTGATTTTGATTCTATGCCTCTGTTTATACAACCAAGGACTGTATTAGCTTTTTTTGCCTATTCCTGTTCCCTCTGAGTTTGTCAAAATCAGCTCTTTTAACTTCTAAGACACTGATTTGCTTTTGTTCTACCATTTGTGTCTGCATTATATTGAATTCTAATATGACGTGGTCGCTTTCACCCAAGTTCCAGCAACTTCAACTTCCCCTATCGCTTCTTCTGTGTTAGTAAGAATTAGGTCCAGCATAGTTTTTCCTCAAGTTCCTCTTCTACCTTTTGGATGACAAATTGTGGGCTAGGTTGGTTAGGAATCTGTTTGATCTCCCAATAGCTGCAGAGTTTGTCTCCAAGTTGATATCAAGGTAGTTAAAGTCTCCCATTAAACTGTGGTATGTTTCCTACATACATTTCTTAGTTGTTTAGCAAAATGTTCATCTATTTCTTCTGCTTGATTGGGTGGCTTGTTGTATATGCCTATAGCAATTTTTCCTTTTATATTGACCCTTATGGATTTTAGGAGGTTTTCATCCTTGGTTTGGTGAATTTCTGTAGAGATGTAGTGATTTTTTATATATAATGCAAGGTCACCTTCTCTTTTGTTAGGTCTGTTTTTTTTTTAATAGTTTGTATCTTTCCATCAGTACCTTTCAGTTACAAGTTTCATTCTAGCATGTTTCAGTAATGCCAACTATATCATATCTACCTTCATGTACTAATGCTTCAAATTTGCCCTGTTTGTTCCCTAAACTTTGAGCGCTTGTGTATATGCATTTGAGTCGTTTATGGGTTCTTGATATCTCCATCCTTTCCACACTCTCTATTTCATTATGTTTTTCCTTTTCTTCTTCTTTCTCTTTAGTCCCTTCCTCTTTATATGATTGGTTATTTAGTGGGTTTTGCTTGGAATTAGATTTTAAAGGTCTTGAAGATTGGCCTCCCCCCTCAGTTTAAAGTCCTTCTGATAAGATGAGCTAGTTGTTTTCTGAATATATTCTTTCCATTTCTTGTGAGGTTCACTCCATCCCTTGACGGTAGGCCTTTATGTAAAGAAAGAAAAATATCTACCAGATAGAGAAAAATACACACAAACCTGTGGGACTTTGTAGGTGCCTACTAATGGTGATATCTGGGTGGAAATCTCCTTGTTAGCTCCATCTAGAAAAGACAGAAGGTTGCCCTTCCTTCCACAGCTGTAGTTGGGGACATTGGCATCTCCAGTAGAGAGCATATCCAGCAAGGCATCTGAAGTGCGGAAAGGGCTCAAAGAGTTGTCATGGATGTTGTAGCCAAGTGTGAGATTCTGCAGAAGCTGGGAATTCTTGTCAAGCAGTTGAAAGGTGAAAATGAAGTGTAGGATATTTGTAAAGCCAAGAGAAACACTACTGTAAAAATAAAGTTCATGTTATTATCATCATCATCATTATTTACTGTAATCTCTTTTTAAAAAATTCAATCCTCTCTGTGTCCACAATCATACTTTTAAGTAGATCTATCGATCCAAAAGTAATGATTAGTTATATAAATATGGAAATGGGCTGTGTTGAGGAACAATTTTAATTTTAATCATTACTTTAAACAAAGTTCACTATTCAAGTGATGAATTCAGGATTTAACTGTGAAAGAAAAATAGCAAAATAAATTGGAGTTATTTCAGGTTTTTTTCAAGTCCCATCTTTGAATTCGAGTCTCTTCCATAAAAGCAGACAAAGAGCAAGCCATGGAAATCAAAATCATTCAGGTCCTACAATAGAGATGTAACTGAAATAAGAAGAAAAGGAAAGAACTGCAAATAAAGGGAATGCAACTCCGTTGCCCTGAAAGACTTACGAATGAGACTGACTAGAAGGAGCCCTGTTGAAAGGCAATGTTATAGGCGATATTACTCTTTCAGTTGTGAATATACCAATGAGATGGTCTCCTGGCCTGTAATAGCTCCATGGATGGTCTCCATCCTCCAAACTCAGAGGACATTTCCCTCTAAGCGTCCCAGAGACCCGCTGGGACAGCAGCAGCATCAGAAGCTGAAGCAGGAGGCCCATAATTCATGGAGTTTTGTTAATCCCCTTCCCGTTTCTAAAGAATAAGAAGAGTTGGAGGAATTCAAAGCACTCTCAAAAGAAGGAATATCCTGTGTCTTTCCTGATTCAGAGACAAACCAAACTTCATCTGGAAAGGAGAGAAAGTCGATTCAGAAGCACAGCCTATGTCTTTCTGAAAACGTTTGCCACACAGAGCCTGACTTGAGGCATTTATCCTTTTCTGGTACAAGATGCCTTCCAGGTTGCTTCACTTTGATGTTTACATTGGAGGAGTAGCAGAAAAAGCTGTGAGTGAAAAGCGACAGATACACCCCTGGGGACATTGTTCCATAGTGGTTGTGATGCTTCCTGTCAGGACAAGTCTGGAAAGTGATGCTGGAGGGAGAGAGTTCAACAAGAGGAGGATTGACTTCTCCTGTCCTTCAACTTGGTCTCTTGTCTCCAGAGATGGCTGGGGAAAGCCACCCAGAGCTATGGAGCTTTGTGACAGTCTGGGTTGATGTCACTTTAATGCTGCCTGTTTTGTAATATCAAGGAAGCAAGCAGCACACTTGGACTCTGCCTAATGTTGAAAGTTGGGGGGGTCTTGACTCCCCTCCCCCCAAAAAACAAATCTGCCCCAGAGCCAGAAATGTGTAGAGGAGACCCAGCCTGAGACCTGGGGGAGGGTTGGCTCTCTGGGAAGGGGCCCTGAGCCCATTGAGGGTCTCCATCTGCAGGGAGCCCTTTCAGGAGGGCAGGAAACCTGGGCATGAACTAGCCAGGATTGCTCCTTCTTTCATCACCACATCTCAGCCTTGTTTCCTTTCAGCAAGAAAAGCATATTTGCTTCCCACAGATGAATTTCCAAATCTGGAGCTCTGAAACTTGGAGCTGAGTCCTTGTTGACAGGCTCATTCCCAGCCCTGCAGAAGAGCCTCTTCCCCCCTATGATGAAGGGAAAGGCTGGGGATTTATTTCTTCCTCCCTCTTGGCTTCCCAGGGAGTATTCCAGCTGCCACCATGGAAACCAGTCCAGTGAATGGAAAAATACAAGGAATAATGCAGAATTATGTCCTGTCCTGAGCCAGGAAGCCCTGAATATGGAGAATTCCTGGCTTGGCCTAAGATTTAGGCCTTGATTGTCCCTGCATAATTTCAGGCTCTGGCCCTCCTGCTTTCATGGCCCCTTTCCCCCTTGAGAGGTTTATTCCAAAATGTGACAAATCTGTCCTGCTAGATTCATTTCCAGATAGACAATTAGAAAAATCTTAATTTTAATCCATCTCAACTCAGACCACCTCACATGGACACAAAATCCAAGGCCCCATGGACCCTTTGATCTTCTATGGCAGGGGCCTTCAAACTTGACAGCTTTAAGACTTGTGGACTTCCAACCCCCAGAATTCCTCCTTCCAGTCACGTTAGCTCAGGAATTCTGGGAGTTGAAGTCCACAAGTCTTAAACTTGCCAAGTTTGAAGACCCTTGTTCTATAGTCTTAGAAATCCATCCCTGGTTCTAAGGGACATTCCCTTTCTCCCTTCATCAAAGTCATGAATTAAAACGTTGGTGAATCCAATGGAGTAGAACAGGATGGCCAAATTAAATATACGATGGTCATTTCCAGAGAAGCGTCTGAGGAGATGTCTTTGGAGTCATTTTCTCAGCTAGATTGATAACCTCTACAAAATGTTGCCCTTCATCCCACACTTGCTAATAAAGATATTAAATGTAGAACATCCTAAAAATGCAACTTGGTTGGAATATCTAAGGTGACACTTTCTGAGTGGCACTTCCGCGTGGCTGAATCCAAGACTGAACTCTTTCCTCCTTGAATCGCCTGCCATGAGCCCAGTTTTCCAGGGGTCTCCAAGAGGGGGGAAAGGACCAGCCAGGACCTGCAGAGACCTGCAGGCATGGAATGGCCTCCTGGGAAGGTGGAGGGTTCATCCCACCTGGAGGTTCCTAAGGAGGGGCTGGACAACCACAGGGGGTGTGTGGCCTTCCCAGCCACACAGCCAGCAAACCACCCGAGGAGGCGGCTGGGGAGAAGCCCGGCCAGTTCTGCCTCCCTCTCTGGCTCTGGAGCTGTCTAGGTGGAAGCCTCTCCTCCTCTCCCAGCCTGCAGGGATCCTCCTCCTCCCTCCATGTGGGAAAGCTCTTCCTGTTCTGGGTGATGGGGTTGCTCTGGGCATCTGGCACTTCCTGCCCCCCTGCCCCCCATCTCCTCTGCTCCCCCTCCTGTCTCAGACCCCCAGTTCTCCCCCCTGGGCCAAGGGGTGCATGGGAGTGAAACCCCCCAATGACTGGAGACCTGGGACACAGGGACCTCCAAGGGCATCTTCAGAGCCTCGGAGGTGGGGAGGCCGAAGGGTCCTCAGAGCTCACTATAAGTGCCACATCCCCACAACCAGAAGACCTGGGGCCTCCAGGCACCTCCCAACCTCTTTCTTGGGGGGCCTGGCAAGAAGAGACGAGGGGCGCCCAACGCAGGGCAGCCTGGAGAAGCCCTTGAGGTGGCCTCAAAAAGCAGACCTGAGACCTCCAGACATACAACGCAGGAAGTCCTCGCCATGGAGCCCAACACTTGTGTTGCTGGGGGAGATGGTTGTTAAATGAGTTTTGACCCACTTTATGACATTTCTGGCCCTGTTTGCTAAGCGAATCACTGCAGATGTTAAGTCAGCCAGACGGTTCTTAGGTGCATCTGGCTTCTCCACTGACTTTGCTCGTGAAAGGGGATCATGTGACACACACCCCGGGACATTGCGGCTGTCATACGTATGAGACAGTTATTTAAATGTAAATCCTGGGACCCCAGGGAGGCTGCCAGGGCCGCCAGTGTGGAAAGGGGCCCTAAGTCACCTTTCTCAGTGCCACTGTGGCATTGAATGCTCACTAAATGGAACAGCTGTAGGTCAAGGACCCTCTGCCAGGAAAGAGTGAAACCATCACAGGAGGAAGGGAAGAGGAAGATTCCCTGATAAGTCCTGGCAGAGCTGCAGGGAAGTTTCTCCTGGCCTCCTCCTCCTTCCACCCATTTCCCCTCCTGCCTCTTTTCCTTCCATCCATCCATCTTCCTCCTCCGCCTCCCTGGGAAAGAAATGGCCTGGAAGCCCCTTTGGTGTTCTGAGGGAAATGAGCTGGACATTCGGGGGGGCAGAGCTCCAGGGGTTCAGCGTGACCACCCTGATTTTGGGGTCTCCTGCTGCCCAAGGCCGTTTTCTGACTTCTGAAAGGATCAAGAGACTCTCCTCCAGCCTCAGCCCTTCCTTCTGGCCGGGACCAGGAGCTGGTGGGCTGCACACCTGCCAGGTGCAAAGCTGCCACACCAGTCTCGGATCTTGGCAAGAGATGCAACCTGGGGACCCTCACCCCATTCACTCCCCCCTGCCCTGGGCCCCCATGGAGCAAATCCCCCCACCCTGCCTAGCAAGGCCAAAGGGAGCCCCCTCCAGGGGGTGCCCCACTTGCCAGAGCAGGAGGAAGAAGAAGTCCCTGGCTGCCCCAGGGGGAAATTGGCAGCAGGGCCCCAGGATGACCTCCCCTCCCCCCTGGACCCCACCAGCCCCACCTGGCCTGCAGGTGCCCAGGGCTCACCTGGGAGCTCCACCTGTCCCCCATCTGTGATGCCAGAGCCACTCTCCCAACGAAACCCAAAGAAGGCTCCTTCCTCAGAGGTGGGCTTTTTGATAGCACTTGAGCTGCCCAGATCAGATGGGAGGGGCTCCCCCTGCCTCCCTCTTCCCCTGCCCCCCCTCCCTTCCCTCACTGGGGAGGGGGCAGACCCACTGCAGACCTCCCTGGCCCTGCAGGACTCCTGCGTGCCCCCTCCTCACAGCACAGTCCCCTGCCAAACCCTCTCTGAATCCAGCCCTTTGAAGGCTGCTTGACCAGTGAGGAGGAAGCCAGGCCCAGAGAGGCCTCTCACCTGGGCCAGCTGGGTGGGAAGGTTGTCTGGAAGCCCCCAGGGGAGGCCGGCCCAGGGATCTTGGCCAGGCTGCTCAGATGCCATTGCCATTGCCTTTTTCCCAGGACTCCGAGAGAGCGGCTGGCCCAGAGCCTCCTAGCTAGCTTTGCTCCCCAGGCAGGACTGGAACTCAGGCCCCTCCCCCCCCGCCCCGGATTGAAGCCCCAGCCACCCAACTGACTCTGGTGTTATCCACATGACCCTCTGAACCCGGTCTCTTCCCCAGTGGCCGCATTCACATTTGCACCTTTGTTGAAAGGCTGTCAAAATGCCTTTCTTCAGAGGATTCGATTTTCCTGCTGGGAGAGCTCTGGCACAAGGATATGGACAACTGCTTGAAAGCTGGATTTTTTATTTTTCAGGAAGGTGAGAGACAGCAAGAAGTCTGCGTTCCTGGGCTAGCTACCTTCGAATGGTAAGTCCCTGATTTTTATATCCTTTTCTCCTTTTGTGTGAGTGCTTGTGTTTGTATTTCTTAATGTTTTAAATCCTGTCAGGGGTTGTCTTTCTTCCCGCCAGAGGGTAAACTCCGCAGGGTGTGGAAGGCAAACTTTGCGGGGTGGTTTGATTGTTTTATTGGTTTTGTCCTAATCTTTTTTAGCTTAATGGTTTCTTATATTTGTTTTGTGGCAATCTCCTGTCTGTCTCCTTTGTAATATATTTTGTGTCTTTTGTCTGTTTGTTTTGCTGATTTGGCATGTCTTGTGTTTGTAAGGGTTTTCTTTTCTTGTTTCCCTACCTATGCAAGTTTGTTTTATGGCTGGCCATGTTCCCTTTGGGCTTTTCCTGCTTGGGTGACACCACTGTCCTCGTGAAGTTCCCTTTCCACACCTCTTAACCATGGTTTGTTTCCTGAAGTTGAACCATTTGGCCGAGTAGTCAGTGGATGATGGGAACTCAGAAGAAGATGAATTCCTGGAAGAGAAGCTGATCAAGAGGAGATACACAGGCAGGCCTCAACTTCCAACCATTCATTTAGTGACCGATCCAACTTACAACCGCACTGAGAAATGGAACTTAGGACCATTTTTCACAATTAATGACCTTTGCAGCATCAAATGCAGGGATCAGAATTCAGGTGCTTGGCCACAGTTTCATGTTTATAATGGCACCAACGTCCCAGGGCCATTGTGATCCCCCTTTACAACCTTCTGACAAGCAAAGTCAATGGGGAAGCCAAATTCACTTAATGACTGGGTTCCTAACTTATCAACTGCAATGATTCATTTAATGACTGTGGCAAGAAAGGCCATCAAATGGGGCAAAACTCACTTGATGGATGTCTCACTTAACAACAGAAATGTTGGGCTCAGTTGTGGTCATAAGTTGAGGACTACCTGTATTGGGGACCCTTTCCTTCTGGCGAGGACCCTGTTCACACAACATGCTTGACCAGGCTGGGGTCCTCACAGCCCCCCTGAGAGAAACTAGAAGTCCACATGGAGCCTCCTCAAGGCTGGTGAGAAACCCTGGATCACCATAGCCCCCCTCCTCCCTCCTCTGGGGTCTCCCTGGGACAAACCCAGAAGTTGGGATGGGCTCATTCCTGACCCAGGAGGGGCTTCCTCCCCTCTGGGCCTCACCCGCTTCAGTCAGACATGGCTGGGAACCTCTTGGAGGAGAAGAGAGTCTCATCGCACATCAACCTGGCCCTGAAAAGCCACAGCTTGAACCCGGAGCCACCCAGGATCTGGTCTGGAGGCCCTGAGAGTAGAATCTGAGGGAGGTTGAGGGGGAGAACTTCCAAGCGGTGGACCTGGGATACGGGCCTTCCTCTGCTCCTCCCTGCCAGGGTGGGCCTGCCTGTCCCTTCTTTTCCCCCTCCCACTCAGCCCGCCAGTTCCCCTTCTGGGCCAAGAAGTCCATATTAATGTCTCCCCCAGTGAAGAAACATCCTCCCTGAAACACGGGTATATAGATAGATGATAGGGATATAGAGATAGAGATAGATATGGATGGATAAATAGATAGACAGATAGACAGACAGGCAGGCAGGCAGGCAGGCAGGTAGGCGGATAGGCGGATAGGCAGATAGGCGGATAGGTGGATGGATGGATGGATACATAGATAGATAGATAGATAGATAGATATGATAGATAGATGTTCTGTCTCACCTGTATCCACAGGTGAGAATCCAAAGTTCAAATGCACAAACAGACAGACCCAGACACAAAAGAGTCAATTACTTCTGTTTACTCAGTCCTTGGCAGTCTTCCTGGAATCTGTCTGGCAAAACCATAAATCAAGACACATTCTTCAAACCGAGCCAAAATATACTTTGCTTCAAGCAGGGGAGGGGCGTTAACACGCTCCTTATATATCCCCTGAAGTCAGTCTCTTTAATTAATCCTTGGCTTGACGTCTCTTTTCTAATTGTGATTGACATCTCAATCTTCTCCTAGTCCTAGCATTAAGCCAGCACCCGGCAGTTTCATCATCACTTCAAGCCTCTGGCTCACTTTCCTGATTAACAGTTAACACCTGAGGTGCAATCAAGGAGGGAGTTCCAGAAGAGGAAGACGCCTCTGAAACTTCTAGTAAATCAGGCTCATCTCTCAGAGTCAACACCTCCTCCTCCCCCGGACTCCTCTCAACGTCGCTCAATAATGCAGGCTTGAATCTCAATGCCAGATCTTCATCACTCGAGCCTACATCTGCTGACTGACCAGGTTCAAACCTCGGAGGCACAACAGATAGATAGATAGAAAGATAGGGATGGATAGATAGCACCTGCAGAACTTACATTCCATTCTTTATTTAAAAAACTAAGAAAAATCAAAATATAAAGAATCTTGGTGTATTATAGGAACATGGTAAGATAACACAGGAATGACAAGAAAATAAAAAAAAATCCATCCATTCTATAATTTTCTCCCTATTTACACAATGATCTAGTCCACAAGTTGTCACTTTCCTGCTTCTTAATGAGCTGTTATCTCAAAATTAATATTGCTAGAAAAGATGGGAAATGAAATTTCATTTCAGGTACAAGCAATTTTAAAACTGGCTGCAATTAAGATCAACATATGGGATTATGACATAAAACAGAATTCCAAACAGGGTCTACTCTTAACCTTGGGCAGAGATCAAGGGTGCCGATTGTCATTAGAAGACAGGCAACACTAGAGTTAAATGGCATTAACTTAGAAGTGGCACCAAACTCCACAGCTCTGAGTGACTTTCCCCAGCAATCTCTGGAGACAAAAGGCCATGTTGAAGGACAGCAGAAGTCAATTCCCTGGGTGCTGAATTCTCTTCCCCAGAATCACTTTCTGGACTTGCCCTGACAGGAGGGAAGGACCACAACCACAAGAGAACAAAGATCCCAGGGGTGTATGTGTAATTTTTACTAACATGTTTTATCCCAGCCTCTCCTCTGCAGATGGAGCCCGGAAAAAGTTCAGGATCTCATGAAGCTAAGTTGCTTCTTGCTGTAATTATGACCATCTGGGCCTTTGAGACCTGTGATGCTATATCTCCAGTTTTTGACTTTGATGCAGGCATTAGACTGAAGCCACATGCAAAGGATCTTGTATCAGAAAAGGATAAATTCCTTGGGTGAAGCTCTCTGGGACCAAGTTTTGGGACAGGTACAGGCTCTGCTCTTGATTGCACCTTTCTCTCCTTTGCAGATGAAACAGTGATTCTCTGCTTAGATCAGGAAAGCCACTGGCACTTCTCAGAGTCTTTGCATTTTTCCAACTGTTCCTGTTGTTTGTGTTAGAAACAGGAAGTGGATTGATTGATGCCACGAATGATGGACCTCCTGCTTCTGCTTCTGATGCTGCTGGTGTCCCCATCAGTCTGTGGGAAGCTGAGAAGGAAATGCCCATTGAGTTTGGAGCACCAGAATGGGAACAATCCATGGAGTTTATACAGGCCTGGAGACCATCTCATTGGTGTGGTCACATCTGAAACACATGTGTCACCTATACTGTTGCCCTTCAACAGCCCTCCTATACCTTCTTCTTCGTAAGTCATGCAGGGTGATGGAGTTGCACTCCCTCCATGTGCAATTCTAACACTCTCCTTCTTTTCTTCTTATGTCACTTATTTTTGTACCTCAGGACCTGTCTAATTTCCTGAATGATTTTTATTTCCACGACTTCCCTCTTTTGCCTTACTTTGTGGAAGAGAGTAAAATCCAAAGATGGAGTTTTAAAGAACCTGAGTGAAATCCAGATGATTTTCCTTTCTCAGTTCATTCCTGAGTTCATCACTTGAATAATGACCTTTGTTTAAGTAGCAATTGAAACAACTGTAGTTGCCTCTCTCATTTGCATAATTGATCATTAGATTTGGATCAATGTTGGCCTAAGGCTTAGTAGGTTTGTGAAGGATTATATATTTTAAAAAGATTTGTTGTTACTATTGAACATAATAACATGAATATTGTTTTTACAATAGGAAGAGTTCTGCTCTAGTAAATACCCTAATGTCAATTTTTGGTATTCAAATGGTCAACAAGAATTCCCAGCTCCTGCACAATCTCACCCTGGGCTACAACATCCATGAAAACCATTTGAGCCCTTTACGCACTTCAGATGCCTTACTGGACATTTTTTCCACTGGAGAAGCCAATGTCCCCAACTACGGCTGTGGGAGGAAGGAGAACCTCCTGACTCTGATTGATGGAGCTTCCAGGGCCATCTCCATCCAGATGTCAACATTAGGAGGCACCTACAAAGTCCCACAGGTTTGTGTGTGTTTTTCTCTATCTAAGGTGAGCGGGGTGGTGTGGATGAACAACAGATCCAATATCTTCATAGAATTCAAGAGCTGTTTTTCAGAATATTAGGGAACATATAAACTAGGTTTTAGTCAATTATGTTCAACTTCAAATTCACCATTAAAGGCCTGAAGAGCCATAAGGTCCCTATAGAGGATATTCTACTGAATATTCAACTATTGAAAAGGACCCCAGCTTTTGAGGTCCTCCATTAGCATGTTCATTTTCCCATATCAATAATATCTGCCTTATCCAATTGGAATCAAGTTGGCAAGAGTCCTGTCTATGTATAAAAAATTATTGAGATCACAGGATCTGAAGAGTATCTTTGGGGTGGATAAAAGAAGTTCAGCTCCTGCCCTCAGAGATACAGTAAGTTATGAGTTTATAACATTTCTACTTTGTATAAATTTAGGGTATATAATTATTTGTTTAAAATTAAAGCGAGTCTCAAAACAGGCAAAATTTCAATTAAAGACTTATTGGATTGTACAACTGACAATTTGTGTTAGGAGTTGCGGTCTCTTAGTCTCTTGTACATCTGGAGAAGAAGCTGAAAAATTGTTCCACAAAGAATTTGGGATATAGAAGCTGAGAAAGAAGTTTCAGTACTCAGAAATAGCATATAAAACTGCCCTATATCTTAGATCCAAACTTGTATCTGACATCTGCTAATTTGAATCTAATAGTTGGAATTGTAGGGGTGACACAGAAATTTACATTGCATTTTAATTGTTTTTTAAATAAAATGATATGATTTTGCATTCCATTTTTGTTATAGATCAAGAAATGAGAGGCTAGACCAGAGCATTAACAAGGAATAGCTTTATTCAATGGAATAAAGGGCTGTCGCGTCTGCATACTAACAAGCAGACATGCTCAGCGAACAGCGGCTGGCTCGACCTAGCAGCTGGCTTTTATAGCCGGCTGTCGAAGGGAGCCAGCCAATGGGAGCTGTAAACGCCCCCGCAGTATAGACGGACTTGGTTGGGAACTTTGGTCAGTCCCAAGGACATAACACCCCTTCCCCCCAGATGCGAACATGAATAGTCTTTTAAATATGCAGGTGGTCTGTGCGGGCGCCCGGACCGGCGCAGTTCTGGTGAGTCACTGAGTAGCACAGAGTTCGGAGAATCAGGATTGGTGGGTGCTGGAGAGCGGGGTTGCTCTGGGACCTGATCAGGCGTCTGTGAATAGTCTCTGCCATCGGGTTGGTTTGTAGTACAGTCATTGTCCAACAACCCGGTGGCATCGCTGGTTGGCAAAGCTGGTGTCTCTGGCGGACGGTCCCGGTCTACCGTCCGTTCCCCTCGCTCGATCGGTGGTGACAGGCCCCTCAGATGGTCCCCGATTGGACTCTGGTGTGGCAACTGGAGATCTACTGGAGTCCATGGATCAGCATTGGCATGACCACTCTGACGCTTCCTTATCTGATCCAGATGTCTCCGCCAAACTCGCCCGTCCTCCAGTTGAACTTGGTACGATCTCGGACCGGTGATGGCCACGACTCTCCCGGGTACCCATAGCGGATCGCTGGCGTAGTTCCTGACAAACACTGGGTCCTGCAACACAAAATCTCTGACCCTGCCGTCAGAACCGATAGGAGTGTCAGGGCAATAGTGGGGATGCAGCCTGTCTAACACAGTTCTCAGGCGTCTGCCCATTGGGAGCTAGGCAGGAGACTTGTTTGTAACCGTACAGGGGGTCGTGTGTTGGCTCAAGAGAAAACGGGAGAGCCTAGAGTGCCAGTCCTCTTGATTGAATCTGGCCAACGCCTCCTTTGTTGACCTAACGGCTCTCTCTGCCAACTCGTTGCTGGCAGGATGAAAGGGGGCCGTTAAGATGTGCCGGATGCCCAGGTTGGTGACATACCGGCTGAATTCTGTAGACGTAAATTGGGGGCCATTGTCCGAGACTAGAGTGTCAGGCAGCCCGTGTGTTACAAATAAACAGGTCAGGGCTTGGGCAACTGCCCGGGTGGTGGTCGTGGGTAGTAGGGCCACATCGATCCACTTGGAATACGAATCCACGACCACCAAGAAGGTCTTGCCGTGCATTGGCCCGGCTAAGTCAATGTGCAGCCGTGACCACGGTGCGTTGGCACTCTCCCACTTGGTTGGGGTGGTGATTGGCGGTGCTGGCCTGGATTCCTGACAGGGTCGGCAAGAGCTTACCCATTTGGCGATCTCGTCATCCATGCCCGGCCACCAGACGTAACTCCGAGCCAATGCCTTCAACGCCTGGGTGACCCTCGTGCAGCGCCTTCAGGACAGGTGTGCGCAGGGAGTTTGGAATGACGACTCTGGTTCCCCACAACAGGCAGCCCTGTAAACTAGAAAGCTCTTGCTGGCGAGTTTTAAATGGTGTGAATTCAGTTGTAAAATTAGTGACCGGCCACCCCCTCCGTACCCAGTCCAGAACCTGGGCGATTGTTTTGTCTTTTTTGGAGTGAAAGGCGATGTTGCCTGAGGTGACAGGTAGGTTGAGCTCGCTGACATCGAAGATGGCATGGACCAGAGCCGGGTCCTCCACAGGGACTGGCAGCGGGCAGCGGCTGAGGGCGTCGGCGTGGCTTAGGTTTTTTCCTGGGCGGTGAACGAGTTTGTACGAGTAGGCCGCCAGGAATAAGGTCCACCTTGTCATCCTGGGTGACAAGACTTGGGGTGTTTGTTTGTCCCCCGACAGGAGCCCCAGAAGCGGCTTGTGGTCTGTGATGAGTTCGAATTTGTGACCAAAAAGAAATTCGTGGAATTTTTTTACCGCAGCAATTGCAGCTAGCGCCTCTTTATCAATTTGGCTGTAATTACGCTCGGTTGGTGAAAAGGTTCTGGAAAAGAAGGCGATTGGTGCCTCGGAGCCGTTGGGGAGTCTGTGGCTTAAGACAGCCCCAATCCCGAAGGGGGATGCGTCTGCTGCTAAGACTAAAGGGAGGCGCTGGTCGAATTGTATTAGGACAGCGTCTGAGGTGAGCAGCGATTTGACTGCTTTAAAGGCATAATCCTCTTTGGGTCCCCAATGCCACGGTGTATTTTTGTCTAGAAGTCTGTGTAATGGTTCGGCTACTGATGCTTTGTGGGGTAGGAACGAAGCGTAGAAATTTAATAAGCCTAGGAAAGCCTGTAATTCAGACTTTGTGGAAGGCATGGGTGCCTCGTGAATTGCTTTGACTTTAGATTCCACCGGGTGGATGCCAGAGGCGTCTATTCTATACCCAAGAAAGTCCACCTGCTTAGTGGCGATGGCACACTTCTCCCTCTTTAGTTTGAGGCCATGCTGCCTGAACTTGTCTAATACCGCTCTGACTCTTTGGAACAGTTGGGGTCTGTCCCTGGCTGAGACCAATATGTCATCAAAATAAGGAACCACGCCAGGGAGGCCTTGAAGTATTTGTTCCATTAATGACTGAAAAATGCCTGGGGCGACACTAACGCCAAATTGGAGACGCCTGCACCTGAATGCCCCTCTGTGAGTGACAATAGTTTGTAAATCGGCCGTTTGACTGTCAACAGGAAACTGCTGATAAGCCTGTGACATATCCAATTTGGCGAAAATGGTGCCAGGCTCAAATGTGTGGAGTAAGTGCTGGATTACCGGGACTGGGTAAGCGCTAACCTGTAGGTAGCGGTTAATTGTGGTCTTATAATCAGAACAAATTCTTAAACTGCCATCTTTCTTAAGGGGTGTGACAATTGGGGTCTCCCACTTAGCAAAATCCGTGGGCTCAATCACCCCCTGTTTGAGCAATTTGTCCAGTTCCGCGTCCAGTTTAGGGCGTAGCACAAATGGTACTCTACGCGGTTTTAAACGGACGGGAACTGCTTGGGGGTCCACTGAAAAA
>NW_020769751.1:0-26922 GCF_900518735.1 Pseudonaja textilis | reverse complement strand
TCTGCAAATAGGGAGTCAATATCGGGAGTTGAGAGAGCATGGACTCCCGTTAAGCTAAGACCGAGATAGGGGAACCAATCCAACCCCAACAGGCTTGGGAGGGCACCGTCAACAACCACTAAAGGCAGATGGCCTTTAAAGGATTTGAATTTAACGAGGAACTTGCCTTTTCCGAGTACTGGAATATTCTTTCCTTGATAGTCCCTCAAGGTGAGGCGGCTCTTCTGGAGTTGGCTCCTAGACAGGCTGGGCCGGATTTTCTTAAGTGTGTTCCACGAGATGATCGAGAGTGCTGACCCGGTATCGACTTCCATAAGACAAGGTTTACCTTCTAAATGAATAGAAAGTGTGATTTTATTAGGTGTCAGAAAAGTGTGATTAGCTTGTTAACAAGTATAACAGTTTTCTACTTGCCTTGGTGGCTCCGGAGGAGGGTAAGAGGACGAAGACTTTTGTGGTGCCACGTGTGCTGCCTGGCAGGCCCTGGCGATGTGACCTTTCTTGCTGCAGTTGTTGCAGGTAGCGTTTCTGAACCAGCAAGACGTCCGGGCATGGGGGCCCCCGCAGGACAGGCATAACAGGATGTGCTTTGGTGCGTTGCTGTTCCCGTGCCTTGCCCCTACCTGTGGTTGCCTCAAGGGTTTGAGACGATGAACATCCGAGTGTTCAGTAAGGTCTTCTTCACTCACCGCTTCCTCGGAGTGAACAGTGGCAGAACTGGGCTTGGGGGTGGTCCCTTGGATTTCAGCGGCTGACTGGATTGCTAGTTCGGCAGCTAAGGCTTCTTCAACCGCTTGGGAGAGGTTGAGATCTTTTCTGGCCAGCAAACGCCTCTGTAGTCTTAAGTCCTTGACTCCACATATGAGTTGATCGAGTAACATGTCGTCCAGGTAATTTTTGAACTCGCAGTGGAGAGCTGCTGTCCTCAGGGCGGCCATGTATTGATTGATGGATTCCCCATCTGCTTGCTTCCTCATCCGGAAGGCAAAACGCCTCGCAATCTGCGACGGTTTAGGAGAGTAATGATTAGAGAGTGTTTCCAGCAGCTCTGGCCATGGAACGCTCTTGATTTCTCGTGGAGCAAAGAGGGCTGTTGCGGTATCGAAGATTGCAGCCCCGCAGTAGCTGAGGAAATATGACTTTATTCGGTGTTCCGCTGCATCAGCCAGACCGATGGCATCAATATAGTGATTGAAGCGGTTTCTATAAGAGTCCCACTTCTCTTCATCCGGCTTAAAAGGCGGAAATGCTGGGTTAGCGTTCATATTGGCGTCTCAGTCAAGGGTAGACTGCTCTCTCTCTCTGGGTATACGAGGCCCAATAAGTGCTAACGTGAGCGCAGGCGGCTGTGGCTGCAGCGGTTCACCTGGCTCAATGACTACAGCTCTGTGCTTGTGAGCGTTAGAGGCTCTTGCTGTAACGCCGTGACTTATCAGCAATCTTTGAATCTCGCGCTCCCGGGGAGCGTTGGTGGATGCACTGACAGAGATTCAAATTTCGCGCTCTCTGGGCGCGTTGGTGGCTGTGGACACAGCGCTGAGCTTCGCTTGAGTTTCGAATTCAAACGACAGCAGTTTGAATTTCGCGCTCTTTTTCGAGCGGGGCGGCTGTAGCTTCAGCGGCTGACTTCACTCTCTCCCTGTAGCTTCCTATGCGAGCGGCTACAGACGCTTCACTTTCACTTAGCTAACTAGCGAACTGACCGAGCTCTCTGCTTCGCGGCTGCGGTTCAGTTGCCTATCGTGACTTCAGCTCAATTGAATGCTTCTGGTTAGCCATCCCATCCTCGTCGCCAGTGTTATAGATCAAGAAATGAGAGGCTAGACCAGAGCATTAACAAGGAATAGCTTTATTCAATGGAATAAAGGGCTGTCGCGTCTGCATACTAACAAGCAGACATGCTCAGCGAACAGCGGCTGGCTCGACCTAGCAGCCGGCTTTTATAGCTGGCTGTCGAAGGGAGCCAGCCAATGGGAGCTGTAAACGCCCCCGCAGTATAGACGGACTTGGTTGGGAACTTTGGTCAGTCCCAAGGACATAACAATTTTTATATACAATCTTGTTAAATATTTAACTGTCTTAAATATTTAAACCGTGACTAAGGAACAAACTGTTCTGATATGTTCATCAGAACAAAATTGGGTTTGTCAATAACTTTGGATCAACTTTGGAGTTGATCTGGACCACATTATAACACAGCATTCTTCATTACTTTTTCAGATCACTACTGGAATTCCTTCAGAGGCTCTGAGTGATAAAAGGAGATTCCCCTTTTTCCACCCATTGCTCCCCAAAGAAGGATTCCAATACCCAGCAATCATCCAGCCGCTCCTCCATTTCAGATGGACCCTGATTGGCCTCTTTGCTTCAGACACAGAGAATGGAGAGAATTTCATGAGGACTTTCCCTCCAATGCTTGTCAGGAATGGAATTTGTGTGGTTATATCACAACGATTCACAACAACTGCACAAACAGCACCCCTCAGGGAGGCCCTTTCTAACTGGAGACAAATCAACGTCTTTGTTCACTTTATGGAATTTACTCCAATCTGGGAGAGAATTATTCCTTTCCATGAAGCACTTATGCATTTGCCAGGACCCATTGAAGGGAAAGTCTGGATCCTCACAAGTGTTGCAGGGTATATGATAAAGAAGCACATACTTCTCAAATACATCCATAGTATTTGGAACTTTGGTTATCTGAATAAAAAAAGACCAACGGATGCTGCCTTTGAACCTTATTTCTTTGTGGAAGATCAGTTTCAAGATCATTATTTCCGCTGTTCCCTTTCCAAGCACATCTTTTCTGTCAAAGGCCGCAGAAGATGCACCCAGAAAGCCCCACTGGAGATCCAGGAGAAAAGGAACAGGAAACGGATGATAAATGACCCTTATCTCTACAGCTTCATTCAGACTCTGTCACAGGCTATGAATGCCGCCTATTCCTCCAGATCGAGGAGGGGGAGGAAGGAGGGAGAAAAGAGGTTGGGGGCTCCGAGGCTGCAGTCATGGCAGGTATGGGGGGTCCCAATAGGGATCCATTCATCTGAGATCCTTTGGAGAAGGAACCCAAAGGAGAAGGAGGGGAACATCTCAACCTTCTTGTGCTGCAAAAGGTCAACAGTTTTGCACCATCTAATTGCTCCTGTCTGACGCTGTGGAATAACAGGGAGCAGATCTGAAGTTTCTGTCTAGCCTCTGTTGGAAGAAATCTTCTTCTGGGTTCAGTTCCAAACGGGGAAGAAAGATGCTGGAAACATGGTGACTGCTTGGAAGATGGTTTAATGGTGGACAGGAGCACATGCCTTGGTTGAGGAAAGAAGGGCTGAGATGCTGAGAGTGCAACTGTTTGATGCCCTCTGTTGGGATTTCAATTGGAGCTTGTATTCTGATTGGTTGTCAGACTCCCATGGGGCCATGCAGGGCCAACTCTGTAGGCTGTCCTGAGTCCCAGGCTTGTTTGAACCTGGCTGGGTGGTGATGTAATGAAAGGGCTTTGGGCAATTCCTATAGAGCTTTACTTGGAGTAGATCTTTGTTATGTAAAATAGACTGGCCTAGGCCAGAGTAATGGTCCATTAGCAAGAGGGGGGGGGCTGAGTTTCAGGCTCTCTGAGTTTCTACTTTTCTTTTTAGGGGAAATATTCTGCCTTTTAGTCTATCCTAAAACATTTCATTTTCCTAGGAGAGGGGGGGATTTTAACTCCCAACACCTCTTTCCATCATTGGAAGAGTGTTGAATCCTCCCTTGTCCAACTGAGAGATTTTGTAAGTTGGAGAAGCTGCTCTCATAATCTCCTCCTTGTCTTCTCTCAAGACTCAGTTTCAGGTTGCAGTCAAGTATGATTTTGAGATTGTTTTCTTAAACATGTATTTATTTACAAATAACTCAAGATGGCAAATGTCTCCAACACAGCTTCCTCCTTCGTCCAGTCCACTTTTAGTACAGTCAGAGACCAGCATTACAATTAATAATAATAATAATCTAGAAAAATAAAAATAAATGACAGTCAAGGGGCCGTTAGAGTTTGCCTAATGCTGAGTCATGTGCGAATATGTGGCAATATAAATGTCCTAAATAAATACATACATAATTTTGCATTACAGTAGAACAGAATTTGGCCCCATTCAGAGAAACTCCTTCCTACTGTTCTGATAACTGCAGTTGCACGTAAAAGAGTTCCAAATTTCCCAATTGGTCCTCGCTTAATGGCCGGTTGCTTAACAAGTGTTCTAATTTATGACTGATCTCCCCAGAGCTGCTTGACCTGTTTTTGGAGTTTTGACAACCACACAGACACACATATACACAGACTTTCTAATCCTGCTATTCTTTGATTGTGTAAGGGTCTCCTGCTGGAGCAGGGGGTTGGACTAGATGACCTCCGAGATCCATTGCAGGCCAGCGCTAGATTGCTATGCTGCTTCAAAGAGTCTTCTGAAACCAGGATTTGTGTCCTTCCTTCCTCTCCTTTTTTTCTCTCTCCCTCCCTCCCTCCTTCCATGTATTTATCTATCCATCCATATATCTCATTCACTTTCTCCATTCTCCCTCTCTTTCTTTCTCTCTTTCTCTCCCTCTTTCTTTCTTGCTCTTTCTTTCTTTCTTCTCTTGCCCCCCCTCTCTTTCTCTGTCTCACACATACACACACAGACACAGAGAGTGGGGGAGAGAGAGGGGAAGATAGGGACCTGGACTCTTCGCTATCCCCCACCGTCTCCCTTCACTTCTCAGGCCAGGTGAGGGAGGGGAGGGTGAGGGGCAGGACCAGCCGCTTCAGGCAAGGTGAAGAGGTGTCGACTAAGCACGGGAGAGTAGAAGCCTGGGAATGGTGACTCCCGGCTCAGCCGGCCCGAGAGGCTCCTGCTGGCATATCGCCACAAGAGGGTGAGAGGCCCCGGGACATCCGCCCACCCCATGGCTGGCTGGCCAGGCCAGGCTGGACTGGAGGATGCGCATCCCCCGGGAGAAGTAAGAAAACGTGCTCCGGGAGGATAGGCAGATGTCCCAGGGCTGCTGCTCATGTGCACTGCATCAGTAGCACACGCACGGCTGCACACACAGTGCGCATGTGCAACAGCCCTGGGATATCTGCCCGATCTGCCCCACAGCCACCACGTGGTAGGGAAAGCTAGGAAAGCGATTGGGACAAGCAGGCGACCCGGTTCAGGGGCGTGGCCAACCAGGGGTGACCACCGGTTCACCTGAGCCGGTGAGAGCCGGTTGAATACCGCCTCTGCGTGAGCTGCAGTTCGAGTGGCCCCTTATCCACAGGGCCCCAGTCTCAGCTCAGGCTCTCTTTCTTTTATCGGCCCCCTGAAACGGCTCTTGGAGGTTAATTCCCTTTGGACTTTATTCGATATAAATATCTCATTGCTCTAAAGGCTGCTCAAATAAACATTCTTGGGAAGAGCAGCCCCATCTTGTTGGATTTCCAGATCTTTGAGACCTTGTTTGAGTTCACTAAGTGCACTAACTCATCTCCCATCCTTAAAAGCCCTTCCCTGCAGAAGCCACGGGGGCTGAGTACCAATGAGTAGTTGTGTGTTCATTTTCCCCACAACAGCAACCCTGTGAGTTGAGTTGGGCTGAGAGACTGGACCCAAATCCCCCAGCCTGCTTCATGACCAAGGCAGGACTTGAACTTGCAGCCTCTTGCTTTCTACTTCGGGGGCTTCACCAGTAGAGCAAACTGGCTCCCTTGCATACTTATCAAGCTTGACACAATCCTTCATCCAGTGCATCACTAATGTTCTTTATATGAGATACTATAATATCAAATCCTAACACCCAGATAGTTTTCTACTGCTTTTTAGTCATACAGTTGTTTCTAGGAGGAAATCAGAAATATTTTTCCGGAAATTTGGTAATGCTTAAATAACATAAAAGTATATTTGCCTGAGAATTGTTATAAATCTTGTATAATAGCAATTTATCAACACTATTCTGTTAATGACAACATAGAAAAATTGATGATCTAACGACAAAATGTTGTATCTTCCCACTTTCATGATAAAGATAAAAAAACCCTAAAGATTATTTGGGTACCATTTTAAAATCAGTTTTTATCCACTTAATTATCATACCATCCACCCCTCACTTAACTAGGTTTCTGATCATATCACAAAATTGTTTATTACTCTTTCCTGAGATCGAGTTCTATCAGCAGTATTTCCATAATGTATTTGGGAAATGAAATAATATGTGAGGATGACTTGTACAGAGCACATAAGTTATGTCCCCCACTTTCCCACAACCCATTTAGAAAGGGCCGTGATAGGAGGGAATGACTTTTGGGGGGTGGAGGAGAGATTCTGCCTGGGGAAGAACCAGAGAAGAGGAGGACACCTACAGCTGCATAAAAACAGGGTCGGTGGGAGATTTGTACTTTCTGACTCCCCCAATCCTGTCAGTGCAGCATTACAGCGAAGTGGGCCTAGCTCAGGTTTCCTGTCTGGGCTTCCTGGGAGAGGATTACCCTAACAATTTTCTTCCTGACAAATCCGTGTTTCTGATAAACAACCTGTTGCTTTCAGGGAGTTCATAAATCTCCTTTTTTCTGTTTTTCAACTATATTTTGTCAAAATCTATATTGTCAAAATATGATCAACAATTTTTTCTGAACTTTTTTCCTTCACTTGTAAGATAGGGGTAATACCTATTTTCCTAATGAAGCATGTGTGTAAATTAGACAACTACGGAAGAAAGATTCAATTGTGAAAAAGCATCTGGGATAAGAAACAAAGTTTTCTGCTTTTAAAATTGCTGCATGTTCCCATCCTAGTTCCATCCTTTCCTGGAGAAGAATGAGTTTGTCAATATTTCAAACTATAAACTCTACATGGACCCAAATGGAGAGGTAGCAGCAGATCTGCGCATTTCGGGCTTCTTGGTTCTTCCCAGGGATGATCCCAGCAAAGAGGTTCCGGCGTATGTTGAAAGAAACAGACTTTATATCATCCAACGTGTTTTTTCACGGCTAAAGGTGCTCAACAAGGTAAGAGAAAGTTTGGTGTCTTCCCTCCATTTTCCAAAGCCTGAGGTCCCATTTCAAGAGGGCTGATGCTATTCCCCAAAGGTGGTTGACCTTCACCGAGAATTGAATCTGGGCAGGAGAAACCGGATTTTTTCCCTTAGGCTGCTTGGGAGGCTTCAATATTGTTCCATTTTGTGGACCACGTACAATTAAGGGTCTCCATCAAACGTGTGAGAAACCCACAAGGGCTGGGGAATGTGTCCCTAGTAGCTTCTGGTTGTTTGCTCCTTGTGCCCAGAAGAGCAACGAAGGCGGCAATTCTGCTGACCGGGGCCTGAATCCAGGCTTGGACTGTATCGGATGGGATTGAATCGTGAGTGGACGGAGGTCCTTTGGCCCCATTGGGGGGAAGAAGCTTCCTCTCGTCCTGCTTGGGGAAAAGTGTCCCCTGAAGGGGCAGCTTCATAATCTGGGAGGCTCTTAAGGAGGCCAGACCTGGCCAGAGCTCTCCATGCCTCCCTTTCACCCTCCCTGGGATGGAGCAATGGGCCTTCTGCTCCTAGGAAGCAGCTCCAAGGCTTTCAGTTCACCTGATATTATCAAGATTGTTCTGATATCTCACCTTCAAATTATGGGTGTAAGAAGGGGGGAGAAATGCGTGTTAATGGGTGTTAGGTATAACATTGGTCACCTAACTAGTTTGGGTAAAATAATATATATAAGCTATGATTCTTGGTTTAAGTGTGTGTCACTTTAACTGCAAAGCATGTAATTTTGGGTGTGGTGTGAAACCACCATAAGAGGGAGCAAGACAAGCTGATGATTCCCTGACACTTTGCTGGCAATTACTGGAGTTGCAGACAGAAGAGAGGAGTTTCTGACTTTTTGCATATCTCTCTCTACTGCGAGGAGATATATCACCGGACTGTTATTTGTAAGTGCACTGACCTCTCTTTTTTGACACTGGAATTTGCAAATGAATAATCCCTGGACGGACTGAACTAAGTGAATGATATATGGACTGTTTTGACTATGCTTTAACTCTTGCTGGAATAAAACTATTTAATTGGCACCGTGTATCTGGTTTACTGAGTGTAAGCTATATAACGTTTATCTCACATATTTTGCCTGCCTGCCTGACTGCCGTGCAGATCTTGCTAGGGTATATCCCTAACAATGGGGTCATGAGAAGGAACAGGCTGGTTATCACTTAATGCTGAAATCTTTTCTCAGTTCCATCCAGGGGTGGGATTCAAATTTTGTAACAGCCGGTTCTGTGGGTGTGGCTTAATTTGTGGGCATGGCTTGGTGGTCACGTGACCAGATGGGCTTGGCCATGTGGCCATGTGACTGGCAAACCAAATACAATTGGTCCTTGCTTAATGACCAGTTACTTAGCAAGTGTTCTAATTTATGACTGATCTCCCCAGAGCTGCTTGACCTGTTTTTGGAGTTTTGACAACCATAAACACAAACACACAAACACACATGCACACACAGCCTTCTGACCCTGCTATTCTTTGATTCTGTAAGGATCTCCTGCTGGAGCAGGGGGTTGGACTAGATGACCTCTGAGAACCCTTGCAGGCCAGCCCTAGATTGTTGCATTGCTTCAAGGAGTCTTCTGAAACTGGGGTTTGCGTCCTTCCTCTCCTTTTTTCTCTCTTTCCCTCCCTCCCTCCTTCCATGTATTTATCTATCTATTCATATATATCATTCACTTTCTCCATTCTCTGTCTCTTCCTTTCTTTTTCTCTTTGTCCCTTTCTTCCATCTCTCCCTTTCTCTGTCTATCCCTTTTCTTCCTTTTGCTTCCTTTCTCTCTTTTCTTTCTCGTTCTCTCTTCTTTCTTGTCTCTCTCTTACTCTCTCATTCACTCTTTTTCTCTCTTTCCCTCTCTTTTTCTCTCTCTTTCTCCCCTTTCTGTATCTCTCTGTATCTCTCTCTCATTCTGCCTCTTTCCCTGTCTTCCTCCTCCCCCCCGCACTTGGTGTGTGTGTGTGTGTGTGTGTGTGTGTAAAAGAGGGGCATGGATAAGTCTGACCAGGTCGGGTCTCTTTAAGAACTTCCCCAACTATGAACCGGCCCTTTCAGGGGACACTTTTCCCCAAGCAGGACAAAGCTTCTCTCCCAATGGGACCAAAAGGACCTCCACCCAATCATGATTCAAATTCATCTGAATTCAGGCCCTGGTCAACAGAATTCCCTTTTTTTCTTTGCTATTTTGGGCACAAGGAGCAAACAAACCTGAAGCTCTTAGTGACACATTCCCCAGCCCTTATGGGTTTCTCACCAGTTTGAAGGAGATACTCAACCATAGATGGTTCACAAAATGGAGCAGTGAGAGAAGGTAAGGGTGATGGTGGGGGATAGCGAAGCGGCCAGGTCCTTATCTTCCCCTCTGTCTCCCCCACTCTGTATGTCTCTGTGTGTGTGTGTGTCTGTGAATGTGAATGTGTTTGTGTCTCCCTCAAAGCTGTGGCTGGGCCAAGCCAGCAAGCTCTCCTTGGTGCTCTTCGCTACTTCTTTCATTTCTTCTTTTTCGAATCTAGACTGGCTGAACAATGATTGCCAGACCGTGGTGGAAGCGTCCATTCGGGCGACCCTCCTCCTCCTCCTCTTCCTCCTCCTCTTGCACCCAGCAGGTGTGGATGGATCAAGAGGTTGCAGTTGTGTGGGGAGACGCTCACTCCTCAAGTGAGCAGCCACCCGCCGCATACTCGTTTTTGCTGTGCTTTGGCATTTGGTTGAGGAGCATCTCCCCATGCGCATGCACCCTCCCAGCCCTGCCATAACCACCGGTTATGAGAGGAGGAGGAGGAGGAGGAGGAGGAGGAGGAGGAGGAGGAGGAGGAGGAGGAGAAATGTCTCCCGAAGGGACGCTTCCACCACGTTCTAGTGATTGTTGTTGAGCCAGTCTGGATTCCAAAAACAAGAAATGAAAGAAGTAACGAAGAGCGCCAAGGAGAGCTTGCTGGCTTGGCCATGCTTTCAGGGAGACACACACACACACACACACACACACACACACACACACACACACACAGAGTGGGAGAGAGAGAGAGGGAAGCTAGGGAGCCGGCCGCTTCGCTATTCCCCACGTCACCCTTACCTTCTCAGGGCAAGCAAGGGAGGGGAGGGTGAGGGCCAGGGCCAGCTGCTTCAACAAGGTGAAGAGGGGGTGACCAAGCAAGGTGAGTAGAGACCTGGGAATGGCAGCTCCTGAGGGGCTTTGAGGTCGGACGGCCTGGAGTGGCCGAGATACAAGTGAGCATTGCACCACAGGTTCATCTGATCGACCACTTCTTTGGTGCTGGCTTTACGGAGCCACGCATTGAGGCCTGAGATCACATGCGACAGCAGTGCCTTTAACTGCGCTCACTTGTATGTGCCCAAATAATCCGGCGAAGACACCGGGGGAGATGCTCAGTTAGACCTCCCCCCTCCGCAGTCTTCCTCCTGCACAAAATGGCCGTTCCCTGAGCTAAGAAGGCAAGGAGCTGTGGCTAAACTCACCCAATCCCTAGGACTACCCCAATGGTCCCAATTCTGCTAGGAGAGGGCAGCTCTCCCTGGCAATCCCCCTTTCCCTTGATGGTCTGACTTCCCCTGGCCCGCCTCCAGCCTGAACACCAGCTTGGACCACTAGAAGGCCACTTCCCTGCTTCTCAATGGCGCTTCTGTACCATCTATTGCAGGACCCTCCACCTCCTTCCCCAAATTCTCCCTCATCTTCAAAATGACAATGCCTGTTGCCTTAAAGGGTGCAACCGGGTGGTTGTGGCAAGGCCAACCAGGGGTGATTATTCTGGGTCCAACAATGGGGCTGTGGGCGGGAGAGGGAAGGGATGGTAGGCAAATGGACCATGCTCCCTGATCTCCCTCCCCCACACCTCTGCCTCACCGCCAGCAGGGTCCAGCAGCTGCGTGAATCCCAGCTAATCCCATGTGGAGAGACTTATGTTCTCCTGCTGCTGGGAAAGCAAGAGAGTCTTTCCCTGCACAATGAAAAGTTTGCAACTTCCTCTCCAATGGGGAAACGGGTAGCTCTGGGCGGCAGAGAAGTAGCCTGCTTGAATCCTGTTTCTCTCTGCTGCCCTGAGCTGTGCCGGGAAAGACTCTCTTGCTTTCTCAGCAGGAGGAGGACAAGAGACTCTCCACATGTCTTCCAGTACAGTGAAATGTAGCTCGGGTCCCCACCAGTCTGCATCTTGCCTCTCACCTGGATTCACCGCAGATACTGGGCCTTACCTGCTGGGGGTGAGGGCGGTGGGTGGTGGCAGCAAAAGGCAAGTGGGGTGGGGGGGTTAAAAGTGAATGGCAGTGGCAGATAGGTGACTGGGCCCCAGAGCTGCAGAGCCTCACTCACCCAGAGAGATCAGGCAGGGCCTCAGCGGAAGGCATGCAGCAATGGCTGGCCTGGCGAGTGGGCAAAAGCAGGCTGCAGGCGATGCTGGGCATGCATGATAAGGACTGACTGGGAGCAGAGGGGAGGGGCAGGTGGAGAGGGGCGGGGCCAGTGAGTGGTGTGATTTGCCGGTTCTCCAAACTGCATGGAATCATAACAACCGGTTCTGTACAACTGGATAGAACCAGTAGAATCCCACCATTGGTTCCATCTCTCAAGACTTTTCTATTTAATAAAGTCTTCTTTTTTTGGCAATGTGAGATGCCAAAAGCAAGAGAAGAACTAAAGGAAGAATCTTCCAGAAGTTATATCTTCAACCATTTGGAAATAGTGAGAGATTTTGTCTTTACTTAAGTGAAGACCAGAGGCTAATATCTAATATCTTGTCCAATATCCATTTTTACCTCCATTTTCCATGGACGGAGAGTCCTAACACTTTTCCTTTGGCAATCTTATTTTTTTTCTGCTCAGTCGTTTCCTCAATCTGAATGTGTGGAAAGTTGTCATCCTGGATTTGTCAAGAGGGCTCGAGAAGGAGAGCCAGTTTGCTGTTACTACTGTGTTCCTTGTCTGGAGGGAACCTTCTCCACTCAGAAAGGTGGGTGACACCAGAGGAAAATGGGAGGCCTGGTGGAACTGGATCCATCCAGAGCATTGTCATGAAAGTGTGAATTAAAAAAGAGTTTGAAGCTGAATTGGTTTCTTCTTTATTTTCAAAATTCCCCGTTTCTTCTCTAAACAGAAGAACAAAAAGACTGTGAAGGAAGGGCTGATAGAGAGAAGTGGCTGTGGCAGATTGGACAAGCTTTACTACTGCCAGAGAAAATATTTCTTCTTTTTAGCTTGGATGTGTCCTTCCTTCCACATTGACTCCTCCAGGAACACCTGTGTTCCTTGAAATGTGAGGAATGGTTTTAGGTCCACCACCTGAAAGTAGAATTGCAATGCAGTCTACATGGGTTCCCTTTGAGGAACACTGAAAAGGTATTGCTGATATACGAGATGCACAATGGGGTGGCATGGACAGTTATGCCTGTTTCTGGCTGCACCCGTATCCCCACTGCTCCAATGGCCATTTCAAATTATTTGCAGCAGTCACTTGATCCGCCAGCATCCTCTGAGGCAAGTATGACAAAATTGACACCTGACAGATATGTTTCTCTAGAAAGATTAATTGATTCATTATTTACCTTTAGTAATGGAGGTTCCTATCAATATTCTGAACATTACAAAGGAAATCGTTCAAGTCCTAAGCCTTCCCTCAATTTCATAGCCTGTCAAAAATATACCATAGGTATAGTTTTTAACAAGTGATACACTTATTTTTTGTCTCTGGAGATATTAAGAAATCCATCCCGGAAAATGCTCCTAATAATCACTTGTTCCCAAAGAATGTACAATATATCTTGAAATGCAAAGGACAAAGAAATATGGTTTTTTTTTTTTTCTCAGATAAAGAAAAATGCACCAAATGTCTGGATGATAAATACCCAAATAAAGAAAGAGTCCAATGTATCCCCAAAGTGATAACCTTCCTGTCTTATGAAGAGCTTCTGGGCATCATCCTGGTTTCTTTTGCCCTATTCTTGTTCCTAACCACAGGCCTTGTTTTAATCATCTTCATTAAATACCAAGAAACTCTCCTTGTCAAAGCCAACAACCGGGACCTCTCCTACATCCTCCTGGTCTCCCTCCTGCTTTGCTTCTTGCCTTCTTCTCTCTTCATTGGTCAACCAAGGAAAGCCACCTGCCTTCTCTGACAAATGGTTTTCAGCATCATCTTCTCAGTTGCCATTTCTTCTCTCTTGGCCAAAACCATCACGGTGGTGCTGGCTTTCTTGGCCACAAAACCAGGAAACCGAGCGAAGAGATGGCTGGGGAAGAGCTTGGCCAACTCCATCATCCTATCTTCTTCTGGTGTCCAAGTTATCATCTGCTCCATCTGGCTGGGAGTTTCTCCCCCCTTCCCTGACGCTGATCTCCACTCCCAGCCTGGAGAGATCATCCTGCAATGCAACCAAGGGGCCGTTGTCATGTTCTATGTCACCCTCAGCTACATGGGCTTCCTGGCTGCCGCCTGCTTCACGGTGGCTTTTCTAGCCAGGAATCTGCCTGGGGCCTTCAACAAAGCCAAGCTGATCACCTTCAACATGCTGGTCTTCTGCAGTGTTTGGGTGACTTTTGTGCCCACCTACCTGAGCACCAAAGGGAAACACATGGTGGCTGTGCAGGTCTTCTCCATCCTGGCCTTCAGTGGTGGTCTGCTGGGCTGCGTTCAGAGGCTTTGAGAAATGAAAGGTTCTGCATCTTCATCCCCAAGTGCTACATTATACTTCTGAGGCCAGTGCTGAACACAAAGGAGCATCTCACAGCCAAAACAAATGTAAAAACATGAGATATAACATCATTATGATAATGGAAGAATTGTTCATGTTTCTTTTATTTGATTTCCATTTTGATAGTATGCAGGAGTCAAAGAAAATGATATCTGTATGTTTCAAAATGGGGAATTGTTGAATGACTGGAATTCTTTCAGTTCCCTCCCATCTTAATAAATATTGCTAATTAGACCACTGTAAAATTCAGAGGAATTCAGCTGTTCAGCATCAGCTACTGAACATGATATCTTATAAAAAATGATTGACACACTTGTTCCCACTGACAGCAGCTAAACATTTGGGTGGGTGGTGAGAGAATGTGTAGGAAAAGAGATCAGGAGGAAGCTGTGGGGACCAAACACCAGCCTGGTTGCCTGATCCTCTCCCCAAAATGCCAGAATGATGTGAAATGCCATGCTTGACTCATCCATCTTATATGAGTCTTTCTTGATTTCCTGATAAAACCTCCTTTGCAGAAAGAATTCAGCAGAACAGCTGTCTGGGATTTCAGTTTGGGATTGTAGGTACTTCACAGAAAAAAAAGTAAATAAAAAAAATAAGTTTGTAAAGAAATTTCTATTGTATATTTTTTTTCTTTCAACAACCAGAGAAATAAAATAGCCATTTTCAGGCAATGGCTATTTTTCAGCAATTTTCTACTCTACAATTTGTACCTTAACCATTTCTCTGCTCCTCCTCCAAACTTTTCTTGTCTTTGAAGGGCTGGAGATGTCCAGAGAAAGGGGACCTTGGGACTCTTCCCAGGAGGAGGTTGCAGGGATACTGTCTCAAGGCAGCCGCATCATTGACCAGGTCACAAACCTCAAATGCTGCATAATGTTCATCCAGGTCCAAGAAGGGGCTGAATAAGTGGGGAGGGGACTTCTAGGTTTCTAGGAAGAGGCACCCATGGAAGCTGCTCTGCTGTCCAACCACAGAGATTGCTGATCAATTGGGAATCAATTTTTTTGTCTCATAAAGGCTGCTAATTGTGAATAGGATCCCTTTGCAAATTCCATTTTAAGGAGATAAGAAAAGCTCTGTTGGATCAGAAGAAGGTCAGTTTAAGATTCACACAAATCCCTCTGGTTCTCGCACAAGCAGTAGAAAAAGGCAGAGACTTGTGGCTTTGTGCCACATGGAAGAGGGGTTTATCCAGAGGTGGAATTCAGTAGGTTTTGACCAGTTGTGGAGAACTGGTAGTGGAAATTTTTAGTGGTTCGGAGAACTGGCAAATACCTCCTCTGACTGGCCTTGCCCCCATCTCTTCTCTGCCTCCCACTAAGTCCCAGCTGATCGGCTGGATTGGTTGCCCTGCACAGGAGAATGGAGCTGGAAAGCAGGTTAGTCGGGAGAGGTAGGAATGGGCTTTTGAAGTAACTTTCCACTGCCATGCCCACCAAGCCACGCCCAAGCCCCACCCACAAACCCATGCCCACAGAACCAGTAGTAAAAAAAATTGATCCCCACCACAGCGATTATCCCACAATTTCACTTTCCTCCATAACTACCCACAATATTGGACACTCGGCCATCTCACACTCTAGGTATCTCCAATTGTAGTATCTCACATTAATCTGAGAAAATGTTTTCAAATTTACCACCCCAAATTCAATAAGAACTAAGGCAGGGCTGGAATTCAAAAGTCTCCTGGTGATCCGCTCAAAGTCCCCCAGGAAGTTTTCCTGCCTGAGGGAGGATTAGAACTCAAAGCCTTCTGAATATTGGCCAATACAACCAACAAGTCCTAAATCAATTATTGTCAGGAATGTCACTCAAATTGACTAGCAACTCATGCAAAAAAATTAGGCTGTGTGTTTCCCAGAGGATGGGTAGGCTCCCTAAACAATGCCATTGTTTCATTTGAGGAATGAAGGCAGAGATGGAAGGTTCTGGAAACACCATTTTACAGGATGCACCATCTTTAAGCCCAACTGCCCCTGTTTGTACAACAGCTGAGCTAAGGAATCTCTGAAACATTGTCTTGGGTTTAAATCCAGGGGCCACAGGAGAAGTCTCCCATCCTAAAATGTATCCTGATCCCTTTCTATTTTGAGTGCACCATGGTGGGTGTGTCCCCATTCTTGGGAAGGGGACATATTGTGAGGGTGTGTTTGCTGTGTATATTGACAACATGCAAGTTTTAGGGGAACCTTTGAAAGTGAGCTCAGTCTGCTCCTAAACTGTGAGCCCTATCTGACCACCACAACACCCAAAGGACATCGAGATATACACAAAGCCTTGTTTTTTTATGCTTCAAGAATGGACATCAATCTTATCATCGGTCCACTCATATTTTATCTGTCAGCCTCAAGATCTCTTCGGCTACCCTAACTGCTATCTATCTCATTTATCTCTCTCATATCCTATCTACTGTATCTTCTCTACTGCTAGGCTTAATTCTTTCAGCTCTCATTAGCAACGGGGGGGGGGGGGTAATTGTGGGGGGAAGAGAGCTGGAGATATTTTGCATTCCTTTACTGTGGGTAAGCAAAAGGAGGGGGTATATGATTTCTTCTTTTCAACTTTCCATTTCCTTGCTAGCTTTTATCCCTTTTTGCTCAGTTGCGAAGTTTTATCAAAATATGTAAAAGTCAACGGACAGAGGCCTCATCACCACCTGAAGATGCCCACATGATCATATTCAGAACTTTTAATTGGAAGAGACTTCTGGACTTTGGGGGGTGGGAACAATTCCATTCCTTTGTATATGTGATCTGCGCGCCAAATTCTCAGATTCGGGATTCCATCTGTAGCTTCCACTTTAATTTCCAGTCAAAGAATAACTTTGCTCTGATCCATGGAATCTGGGTATTTCTTTCTTGGGTTTTGAAGGGAGCACACACTGACATTATTCCGAATATTACCATCAGCCCACCTGGAGAAAACACCAACTTTTCTTCCAAGGGGGTTTCACATCATGTCATCTCCAGCCAGAGATGAAGATGACCAGGGAGCTGCAGGGGGGGGGGGGGGGGCAGCCAATGCTGTTACCAGAGATGCCAGCCGCCGACCTATTGGCCGACCTTACTCTGGAAGAAACCCCAGCTGAAATGCCCAGATGGTCGTTAGGAGTTGGATGGAGAGATCCAGAAGAGCCCCCCCCTCCTGGAATCACTGTAAGTCGAAGAGGTGCGAGGGAACAGCTGTAGCAAGAGGGGGAGGAGATGGAATGCAGGCTGGATCAAGCCGGGAAATGCTTTATGGATGCTTCTGAGAAACCCGGCAGGGCTCCAACGTATGAGGGGGAAGGGGAAGCTAGTTTAGCCTGGGGGAGTCGGGCTGCCACCCCCCCAGCCCAGCCCACACCAGCGCAACAACCAGCCACCGCCTGGGGAGCCCCAGCAATGGGTGTGATGCCTGGGAGATGCCACCTGCCCCCCTTAGATGTGAAGTTTGGAGGAAATCCCAAGGATTTGGGGTTTTTCCTGGTACAGGTCGGAAGCTATATGGCAGTATATGAAAGGGAGTTTACCTCTGAAGCAGCCAAAGTAAGATGTGTTACCAGAACCCTGGAGGGGATGGCAGCAGACTGGGTGGTGATTTTGTATAATGATAACTCCCCCAACTGCGAAGCCTCGATGTTTTCATGACTGCTTTGAGGAGGAGGTTTGAAGACCCTCTGGCGGAGAGAAGGGCCAGGATCAGAATGAAAACCATAACTCAAGGGGGAAGATCGGTTGCTGACTACACCCAAGAGTTCAGACAGCTGGCATACCACATCTGAGGCTGGTCCCAGGAGGCTCTAATAGAAGCCTACAAAGATGGCCTAAATGAAGAGGTATACCACATGTGCATCTCCAGAAGGGATCCACATGACTTGCAGTTGTGGTACTTACTACCGGAAGAAGTGGAAATAGATCTAGCCCGAAGCAGACGCAGAGGAGGCCCTGCATGGAGCAACCTGTTCCCCCCATGGCTCCGAGAGACCCCTAAACCCCGAAAGGGAGGGATGACGGCAAGGGCCAAATCCACCGCCTGCTTTCATTGTGGGAAGGAGGGCCACCGGATTGCGGATTGTTGGGTCAAACCGGATCCAAAGAGAGGATGGGGCCCAGGAAGGAAGCCCGAAACCTCCCCAAGCAGGCCTCGCGAAACCGAGCTAAAGATAGGGGAGGTTGTAGAGGTCGCTCCCCCAGCGAAAAAAGAGCTGGGACCTCCGACTCCTCCCGACGAGAGTGAGACCGACTCAGAAGACGACGTCCTGGTAAGTCCTAACCGGGGCCCCCTTACCATCCCAATTAAGTTAAGGGTGCCCACCTCGGGGACCGAGGGGGAAATGCTGGCCTTATTGGACTCGGGGTGCATGAGGTGCCTAATTAGCATGAACGTAGTTAAGGGCATGGGCATCGGACTGAGAAATTTGAGAACGCCCGTACCCTTTTGCCAATTGGATGGGTCTGAGGCAAGAGGTTGCCCTGCACGTTTTATAACAGAACCCCTAGAGATGACCATGGGAACCCACAGCGAGACCCTGTGTTTTATTGTGGCTCCCGGGATGGAACAGTCCCTAATCTTAGGATTGCCCTGGCTTCGGAAATGGAATCCCCATGTGAACTGGAGAGAGGGGTGGATACGGATTCGCACTGATCAGCTTCTGGAAGGGGAAGGGCAAACCCCCCTGGGAGGTGAGGAGAAACCCCATCCGAAGCTCCAAAGCCCTGCTGAGACAGCTTCCGCAGGGGCCGAGCGCATAGAGGGGGAGGAGAAAATCCCGAAAGAGTACTGGGACTTAAGAGAGGTGTTTAGCGAAGAGGCCTCCGATGAGCTCCCTCCCCATCGGTCAACCGATTGTAGCATTGAATTTCTGCCGGGGGTGACGCTCCTGAAACCGAAGATGTATTCGCGAAGCGGGGAGGGGCAGGAGAAGAGGGGCAGGGCCAGCCAGTGGTGCGATTTGCTGGTTCTCTGAACTGCGCAGTATCATAACAACCAGTTCTATAGAACTGGACAGAACCAGTAGAATCTCACCCCTAGTTCCATCTCTCAAGATTTTTCTGTTTAATATAGTCCTTAATAATTTAATAAAATAATTTAATAAAAAAAAAACATGGCATTTCACATCATTCTGGCATTTTTAGGGAGAGGATCAGGCAGGCTGGTGTTTGGTTCCCACAGCTTCCTCTTGACCTCTTTTCCTACTCATTCTCTCACACCCACCCACATGTTTAGCTGCTGTCAGTTGGAACAAGTACATCAATCATTTTTTATAAGGTGTCATGTTCAGTATCTGTTGCTGAAAAGCTGAATTCCTCTGAATTTTACAAAGGTCTCTTTAGCAATATTTATTGAAAGGGGAGGGAACTACCAGAATTCCAGTCATTCAACAATTCCCCATTTTGAAACATACAGATATCATTTTCTTTGACTCCTGCATACTATCTAAATGGAAATCAAATAAAAGAAACATGAACAATTCTTCCGCTATCATAATGATGCTATATCTCATGTTTTAACATTTGTTCTGGCTGTGAGATGCTCCTTTGTGTTCAGGTCTGGCCTCAGAAGGATAATGTAGCACTTGGGGATGAAGATGCAGACCAGCAGACCAGCACTGGAGGCCTGGATGGAGAAGACCTGCACAGCCACCATGTGTTTCCCTTTGGTGCTGAGGTAGGTGGGCACAAAAGTCACCCAGACACTGCAGAAGACCAGCATGCTGAAAGTGATCAGTTTGGCTTCGTTGAAGGCCCCAGGCAGATTCCTGGCCAGGAATGCCACTGTGAAGCAGATGGCAGCCAGGAAACCCATGCAGCTGAGGGTAACATAGAACATGACAACGGCCCCTTCATTGCATTGCAGGATGATCGCTCCAGGCTGGGAGTGGAGGTCAGCGTCAGGGAAGGGGGGAGAAACTCCCAGCCAGATGGAGCAAATGAGAATTTGGACAGCAGAACAAGAAAGGATGATGGAGTTGGCCAAGCTCTTCCCCAACCATCTCTTCACTCGGTTTCCTGGTTTTGTGGCCAGGAAAGCCAGCACCACTGTGATGGTTTTGGCCAAGAGAGAAGAAACAGCGACCGAGAAGATGATGCTGAAGACTGTTTGTCGGAGAAGGCAGGTGGCTTTCTTTGGTTGACCAATGAAGAGAGAAGAAGACAAGAAGGAAAGCAGGAGGGAGACCAGGAGGATGTAGGAGAGGTCCCGGTTGTTGGCTTTGACAAGGGGAGTTTCTCGGTATTTGATGAAGATGATTAAAACAAGGCTTGTGGTTAGGAACAAGAATAGGGCAAAAGAGACCAGGATGATGCCCAGAAGTTCTTCATAAGACAGGAAGGTTATCACTTTGGGGATACATTGGACTCTTTCTTTATTTGGGTATTTATCATCTGGACACTTGGTGCATTTTTCTGTATCTGAGGGGGGAGGGAAAAAAACCAACCCCATATTTCTTTGTCCTTTGCATTTCAAGATATATTGTACATTCTTTGGCAACTAGTGATTATTGAGAGCATTTTCTGGGATGGATTTCTTTATATCTCCAGAGACAAAAAATAAGTGCATCACTTTTTTTAAAAATATAGCTACAGTATATTTTTGACAGGCTATGAAATTGAGTGAAGGATTAGGACTTGAAAGATTTCTTTTGTAATGTTCAGAATATTGATAGGAACCTTCATTACTAAAGGTAAATAATGAATCAATTAATCTTTCTAGAGAAACGTATCAGTCAGGTGGCAATTTTTGTCATACTTGCCTCAGAGGATGCTGGCGGATCAAATGACTGTTGCAAATAATTTGGAATGGCCACTGGAGCAGTGGTGATACAGGTGCAGCCAGATACAGGCATCACTATCCATGCCACCACATTATGTATCTCCTATATCAGCAATACCTTTTCAGTGTTCCTCAAAGGGAACCCATGTAGACTGCATTGCAATTCTACTTTCAGGTGGTGGACCTAAAACAATTCCTCGTGTTTCAAGGAACTCGGGTGTTCCTAGAGAAGTAAATGTGGAAGGAAGGACACATCCAAGCTAAAAAGAAGAAATATTTTCTCTGGCAGTAGTAAATCCTGCCCAATCTTCCACTGCCACTTCTCTCTATATAGCCCTTCCTTGACAGTCTTTTTGTTCTTCTGTTTAGAGAAAAAATGAGGCATTTTGGAAATAAACCGGAAATCAGTTATGCTTCAAAGTCTTTTTTAATTCACACTTTCATGACAATGCTCTGGATGGATCCAGTTACACCAGGCCTCCAATTTTCCTTCGGTGTCACCCACCTTTCTGAGTGGAGAAGGTCCCCTCTGGACAATGAACGCAGTCGTAGCAGCAAACTGGCTCTTCTTTTCGAGCCCTCTTGACAAATCCAGGATGACAACTTTCCACACATTCAGATTGAGGAAACGACTGAGCAGAAAAAAAATAAGATTGCCAAAGGAAAAGTGTTAGGACTCTCCGTCCATGGAAAATGGAAGTAAAAATGGATATTAGACAAGATATTAGATATTAGCCTCTGGTCTTCACTTAAGTAAAGACAAAATCTCTCACTATTTCCAAATGGTTGGAGATATAACTCCTGAAAGATTCTTCCTTTAGTTCCTCTCTTTTGCTTTTGGCATCTCACATTGCCAAAATAAAGAAAGGACTTCATTAAATAGAAAAGCCTGGAGAGATGGAACCAGTGGTGGGATTCTACTGGTTCTGTCCAGTTCTATAGAACTGGTTGTTATGATTCTGCGCCAGTTCAGGGAACCAGCAACTCACACCACTGGCTGACCATGCCCCTGTCTGCCCGCCCCTCCCCTCTGTGCCCAATCAGTCCTTATAATGCATGCGTGGCATCGCCTGCAGCCTGCTTTTGCCCACTCACCAGGCCAGCCATTGCTGCATGCCTTCCGCTGTGGCCCTGCCTGATCTCCCTGGGTGAGGGAGGCTCTGCAAGCTCCTGGGCCCAGTCACCTATCTGCCACTGCTGGTCACGTTTAACCCCCCCACCCCACTTGCCTTTTGCTGCCATCACCCTCCGCCCTCACCCCCAGCAGGGAAGGCCCAGTATCTGCGGTGAATCCAGGCGGGGGGTGAGATGCAGACTGGTGGGGACCTGAGATACATTTTGCTGTACTGGAAGACAAGTGGAGAGGCTCATGTTCTCCTACTGCTGGGAGAGCAAGAGAGTCTTTCCCGGCACAGCTCAGGGCGGTAGAGAGAAACAGGATGCAAACAGGCTGCTTCTCTGCCGCCCAGAGCCGCCCGTTTCCCCATTGGAGAGGAAGTTGCAAACCTTTTCCCTGTGCCAGGAAAGACTCTCCTGCTTTCCCAGCAGTATGTGTGTGTGTGTCTCCCTGAAAGCTGCGGCTGGGCCAAGCCAGCAAGCTCTCCTTGGCGCTCTTCGCTATTTCTTTCATTTCTTGTTTTTGGAATCCAGACTGGTTGAACAACGATCACTAGACCGCAGTGGAAGCGTCCCTTCGGGTGACACTCCTCCTCCTCCTCCTCCTCCTCCTCCTCCTCCTCCTCCTCTCATAACTGGTGGTTATGGCAGGGCCGGGAGGGTGCATGCGCACGGGGAGATGCTCCTCAAGCAAATGCCAAAACACAGCAAAACCGGGTATGGGGTGGGTGGCTGCTCACTTGAGGAGCGAGCGTCTCCCCACACAAGTGCAACCTCTTGATCCATCCACAGCTGCCGGGTGCAAGAGGAGGAGGAAGAGGAGGAGAAGGAGGGTTGCCTGATTGGATTCCATCGCGGTCTGGCAATCATTGTTCAGCCAGTCTGGATTCAAAAAAGAAGAAATGAAAGAAGTACCGAAGAGCACCAAGGAGAGCTTGCTGGCTTGAGGGAGACACAAACACATTCACAGATACACACACACACACACACACACACACACACACACACACAGAGTGGGGGAGAGAGAGGGGAAGATAGGGACCCAGCCACTTCGCTATCCCCCACTGTCACCCTTACCTTCTCTCGCTGCTCCATTTTGTGAACCATCTATGGTTTAGTATCTCCTTCAAACTAGTCAGAAACCCATAAGGGCTGGGGAATGTGTCACTAAGAGCTCCAGGTTTGTTTGCTCCTTGTGCCCAAAATAGCAAAGAAAAAAAGGGAATTCTGTTGACCAGGGCCTGAATTCAGATGAATTTGAATCATGATTGGGTGGAGGTCCTTTTGGTCCCATTGGGAGAGAAGCTTCGTCCTGCTTGGGGAAAAGTGTCCCCTGAAAGGGCCGGTTCATAGTTGGGGAGGTTCTTAAAGAGACCAGACCTGGTCAGACTTATCCATGCCTCTCTTTTATACACACACACACACACACACACACACACACACACACACACAGTGGAGGGGGGGAAGTTACAGAAAGAGAGAGAGAGATGCAGAGTGGGGGAAAGAGAGAAAAAGAGAGGGAAAGAGTGAAATAGAGGGAATGAGAGAAGAGGAAGAGAGAGAGAAGAAAGAAGAGGGAAAGAGAAAGAAAAGAGAGAAAGGAAGCAAAAGGAGGAAAAGGGATAGACAAAGAAAGGGAGAGATGGAAGGAAGGGACAAAGAAAGAAAAAGAAAGGAAGAGACGGAGAAGGGAGAAAGTGAATGATATATATGAATGGATAAATACATGGAAGGAGGGAGGGAGGTAGAGAGAAAAAAGGAGTGGAAGGAAGGAAACAAACCATGGCGTCAGAAGACTCTTTGAAGCAATGCAACAATCTAGGGCTGGCCTGCAAGGGTTCTCAGAGGTCATCTAGTCCAACCCCCTGCTCCAGCAGGAGATCCTTACAGAATCAAGGAATAGCAGGGTCAGAAGGCTGTGTGTGCATGTGTGTTTGTGTGTTTGTGTTTATGGTTGTCAAAACTCCAAAAACAGGTCAAGCAGCTCTGGGGAGATCAGTCATAAATTGGAACACTTGCTAAGCAACTGGTCATTAAGCAAGGACCAATTGTATTTGGTTTGCAAATCACATGGCCATCTGGCCACGCCCACCCAGTCACATGGCCACCAAGCCACACCCATAAATTAAGCCACTCCCACAGAACCAGTTGTTACAAACTTTGAATCCCACCTCTTGAAATGGGACCTCAGGCTTTGGAAAACAGAGGAAAGACAGCAAAACTTTCTCCTACCTTGTTGAGCACCTTTAGCCGTGAAAGAAGATCTTGCTTGATAGAAAGTCTCTGTCTTTTAAAATACGCCAGAGTCTCTTTCCTGGGATCATCCCTGGGAAGAACCAAGGAGCCCAAAATGAGCAGATCTGCTGCTACCTCTCCATTTGGGTCAATGTAGAGTTCAAAGTCCGAAATATTGACAAACTCATTCTTCTCCAGGAAAGGATGGAACTAAAATGGGAACATGCAACAATTTTAATAGCAGAAAACTCTGTTTCTTATCCCAAATGCTTTTTCACATTTGAATCTTTCTTCCGTAGTTGTCTAATTTACAGACATGCTTCATTAGGAGAATAAGTATTACCCGTATCTTACAAGTGAAGGAAAAATATTCACAAAAAATTGTTGATCATATTTTGACAATATAGATTTTGACAAAATATAGTTGAACAACAGAAAAATGGAGATTTATGAACTCCCTGAAAGCAACAGGTTGCTTATCAGAAACACGGATTTGTCAGGAAGAAAATTGTCAGGGTCATCCTCTCCCAGGAAGCCCAGACAGGAAACCTGAGCTAGGCCCACTTCACTGTAATGCTGCACTGACAGGATTTGGGGAGTCAGAAAGTACAAATCTCCCACCGACCCTGTTTTTATGCAGCTGTAGGTCTCCTCCTCTTATCTCGTTCTTCCCCAGGCAGAATCTCTCCTCCAGCCCCCAAAAGTCATTCCCTCCTATCACTGCCCTTTCTAAATGGATTGTGGGAAAGGGGGATATAATTTATGTGCTCTATGCAAGTCATCCTTACATATTATTTCATTTCATAAATATATTATGCTGATGTAACTCGATCTCAGGAAAGAGTAACAAACAATTTTGTGATGTGATCAGAAACCCAGTTAAGTGAGGGGTGGGTGGTATGATAATTAAGTGGATAAAAACTGATTTAAAAATGGTACTAAAATAATCTTTAGTTTTTTTTAATCTTTGTCATGAAAGTGGGAAGATACAACATTTTGTCGTTAAGTCATCAATTTTTCTTTGTTGTCATTAATATAATAGGGTTGATAAATCGCTATTATACAAGATTTATAACAATTCTCAAGCAAATATACTTTTATGTTATTGAAACATTACCAACTTTCCAGAAAAATATTTATGATTTCTCCTAGAAAAAATGTATGACTGAAAAGCAGGAGAAAACTATCTGGATGTTAGGATTTGATAAATTATAGTATCTCATATAAGAACATTAATGATGCACTGGATGAAGGATTGTGCCAAGCTTGATAAGTATATAAGGGAGCCAGTTTTGTCTTCTGGTGAAGCCCCCGAAGTAGAAAGCAAGAGGCTGTGAGTTGAAGTCCTGCCTTGGTCATGAAGCAGGCTGGGGGATTTGGGGCCAGCCTCTCAGCTCAACTCAACTCACAGGGTTGTTGTTGTGGGGAAAATGAATACACAACTACTCATTGGTACTCAGCCCCCGTGGCTTCTGCAGGGAAGGGCTTTTAAGGATGGGAGATGAGTTAGTGCACTTAGTGAACTCAACAAGGCCTCAAAGATCTGGAAATCCAACAAGATGGGGCTGCTCTTCCCAAGAATGTTTATTTGAGCAGCCTTTAGAGCAACGAGATATTTATATCGAATAAACCTGCCAAAAGTCCAAAGGGAATTAACCTCCGAGAGCTGCAACGGAGTTCCCAGAGCCGTTTCAGGGGGCCGATACAAAGAAAGAGCGCCTGAGCTGAGACTGGGGCCCTGTGGACAAGGGGCCACTCCAACTGCAGCTCACGGCCTGCTATGCTGCATCTCCTATCAGGACTCAGGGATTCACTTTGTGACGCCTCTCCTAATAAAATATCCGGGAAATTCGGAACTCTTTTATGTGGAACTGCAGTTCTCAGATCAATAGGAAAGAGTTTCTCTGAATGGGGCCAAATTCTGTTCTAATATAAAATGGATAGGTTGAAGGAGGAAACTTCTGGTTTGCCAGGCTTCGGCGGTGGCAGGGATTTGCGATCCTGCACGATCCCTGTTGCACTAGCCGTCTTGGTGCCTCCGATCCCGGTTATTATTATTATTATTTGTAATGCTGGTCTCTGAATGTAATAAAAGTGGACTGGATAAAGGAGGAAGCTGTGTTGGAGACATTTGCCATCTTGAATTATTTGTACATGAATATATGTTTATGAAAACAATCCCAGAATTGTACTTGACTACAACCTGAAACTGAGTCTTGAAGAAAGACAAGGAGGAGATTATGAGAGCAGCTTCTCCAACTTACAAAATCTCTCAGTTGGACAAGGGAGGATTCAACACTCTTCCAATGACTGAAAGAGGTGTTGGGAGTTAAAACCCTTCTCATTTGTAGGAAAATAAAATATTTTAGGATATACTAAAAAGGCAGAATATATTTCCCCTAAAAAGAAAAGTAGAAACTCAGAGAGGCTGAAACTCAGCCCCCTCTACCTTTGCTAATGGACCATTACTCTGGCCTAGGCCACTCTATTTTACATAACAAAGATCTACTCCAGGTAAAGTTCAAAAGGAACTGCCCAAAGCCCTTTCATTACATCACCATCCAGCCAGGCTCAGCCAAGCCTGGAACTCAGGACAGCCTACAGAGTTGCCCCTGCATGGCCCCATGGGAGTCTGGCAAGCGATCAGAATACAAGCTCAAATTCAAATCCCAAGAGTTGCACAGTTGCACTTAAAACAGTTGCACTCTCAGGATCTCAGCCCTTCTTTCCTCCACCAAGGCATGTCCTCCTGTCCACCATTAAACCATGTTTCCAAGCAGTCACTGTTATGTCCCTGGAACTCTAAGGAGTTCCCACTCAGGTCTGTTCGCATTGCGGGGGCGGCTGCCCCCTCGCTCATTGGTTGGTTCTCCCCAGCAGCCAGCTATAAAAGCAGGCTGCGGGGTCCAACCAGTCACTGATCGCTGCGAGCCAGTTCCAGGCTTGGCTAGCACGTTCAGTCCTTTATTATCACAATAAAGTATTTGTTGCACTCATGCTCTGGTTCAGCCTCTCATTACCCAAACTTAACACTGGCGACGAGGATGGGATGGCTACCAGAGGCACAATGCAACCGCTGAATCACTAGCCGC
>NW_020769750.1:31434-67944 GCF_900518735.1 Pseudonaja textilis | reverse complement strand
TCTCTCTCTCTCTCTCTCTCTCTCTCTCTCTCTCTCTCTCTCTCTCTCTCTCTCTCTCTCTCTCTCTCTCTCTCTCTCTCTCTCTTTTATTTTTACCATTGGACTTTTTACTATTGGGCATTTCCATTGTGGATTATAATTGGCTACCTTACTAATTGGATTAAAGTTTGAAAGAATTTGAAGGTCTTGAATCATTTAAAATGAGTAGGAAACTCATACCCTCTGGTGCGTCTACCTCTACTTCTGCCTCCCCACCATGTGGAGGACAACGTTTAATCCAGGCAATGTTAAAGCAAGACAAAGAACAAGAAAAAGTAACTTTACAGATGATTATGCAAGGAATCCAAGATCTTAAGATAAAAACAGATACTATTGAACAAAGAACAGAGAACATTGAACAAAGAACAGGGAAGACTGATGAAAAAGTGGAAAATATTCAACAAATGATGGTGAAGTATGATGAGAGATTCAAAAAAATCAAAGAAGAAGGTAAACAAAGAGAGGAGAAGATTGGAAATATTGATAGCAGACTAACAATGGTTGAACAAGAGAAAAGTGGGATGCTGAAGTGGGAGATGGAGAGGTCAGAATTCTATCTTAGATTTCAAAACATAGAGGAAGAAAAAGGACAAAATTTGGCTGCGATAATGATAGAAATTCTGGCTGATGCTTTGGAAATAACAGAGGAAAAGATGAAGAAATGGGAAAACTTACAATTGTCATTAATAGGGAGAATTTCAACAATCAAGATGAATATTTTACCCAGAATCTTATTTTTGTTTCAAACAATACCAATTAGGCTCGGAAAATACTATTTTGAAGACTTAAATAAAATTGTGTTGAAGTATATACGGCAAGGTAAGAAAGCGAGGATAAACCTAAAGCTCTTGCAAGATGCTAGAATCAGAGGAGGTTTTGGCCTGCCTAACTGGGAGTTGTACTACCAAGCTGCAAATTTGATGTGGGTTAAGGAATGGATAAAACTAAGAAAGACTAGATTGTTGACACTAGAAGGTCATGATTTGCTGTTGGGTTGGCACGCTTTTTTATGGTATAAGGGAACTAAAACACAGGGTTACTTTAGAAGACATTATATACGAGAGTCTTTGTGGTTAAACTGGGAGAAGATAAAAAGACAATGTTATTTGAAAATTCCAGTTTGGTTATCGACTATTGAAGCATTTTCCTATCCTATAATCTATAAGAAGGAACAAACAGTTAGATATGGGGAATTATTGGATGAAAAGGGTGAACTTAAATAAATACAAAATCTAGAGGAACAAGGTATAAAGATGAATTGGTTTTCATATGTGCAAATACACTCAAGGTATGATGAAGATTCTAAAACAGAGGGATTTTATGATAAACAGACTGATCTAGATAAGATTTTGACAGGTACTGATGAAAAGGTGATTAAAAAACTATATGGTTATTTACTGGAAATTAAGCTAGAGGAAGAACAAGTTAAAGAAACTATGATTGCTTGGGGGAGGAATTTTGGATATGGGATTGATTTAGAGAAATGGCAAAAACTGTGGTCGCAAAATTATAAAATGACAATGTCAACAGCTTATAAAGAAAATCTGTATAAGATGTTTTACAGGTGGCACTTTTCCCTGACAAGGATAGCAAGAATGTTCAAGAATAAATCTGAAAAATGCTGGAAATGTCATCAGATACCTGGCTCATACTACCATATGTGGTGGACTTGTGAGGATGCTAGAAAATATTGGATTAAAATCTGCATGTGGTTGGAAAAAATGACAAAGAAACACATCGATTTGAAACCGGAGTTCTTTTTATTGGGAATCTTACCAGATACATACAGTAAAGACTTGAAATATCTGATTGTAAATGTATTAACAGCAGCTAGGATTGTTTTTGCTAAAAATTGGAAAAATGAGAAGGTACCATTGCAGGAAGAAATTATTAAGAAAATATTGGAATGTGCTGAGATGAGTAGATTGACATTTGAAATTAGAGAGCAAGAGGATAAATAATTCTATAAAATTTGGGACCTTTTCTATCAATGGGTGGATGATAAAATACAATAATAGAATATTTAGAATGTTAGATAATAAGGAATATCTTTGTTTTTTCTTTTTCTTTTGTTATTTGATATCATATCTATAAAGTGTTTTTTAGGATAGATTTGGTATGATTATATGATTTGTTATAGAATAAACTACCTAAATTATAGTTATCTCATAAAGTATGAATGAACAAAATCATGGTCAAATGATTTTTTTAATAGTGATATGAGGATATATAAGTTTGGATTGATAATACAAGTTATTATGTAATGTAACTGTAATTGAGACTATGAAATGAATGCACAAAACTGATGAACCAACCGACACACTGCTTGTATATATGTATGGAAGAGAGCTGATGTTTTTATGTTTTGTTTGTTTTGTTTGTTTTAAAAAAAACCAATAAAATTGTTTTTTAAAAAAGATATTTAAATGTGAAAAATGTGTGCAAAGTAAGATGATTAAACTGGAATACTGTATTTCAGAAAATAACATAGCAGATCATTTTACAAAAGCCCAAGGCTCTGTAAAACATAAGGCTTGCTGTGAGGATTATGGACTTAGAATGTAAGGTTGTATATATTGTCCTACCCAAAGAGGAGAATGTTAGGAATGTAAGTCACCTAACAGTTAGTTGGTCTGGAAAATATGTAAACCAGGATAGACATATTAATACTGTCTGTTTAAGAGAATGCTAAAACTGTAATTGGGTATGGTTCCTCAAATGGCCATAAGACGGAGCCAGAAACCTGGGTAGTTTAGTTCCTGTTCTGCTGTTTTGAGAGTGTTGCTGTTCCTTATTGACTGTTACTGATTATAGTTCTTCTTGGGTTTGATGTAAGTCTGTTAGTGAACTGTTTTTGATACTGGACTTTGATATTTGGATTATCCCTGGACTGAAAACTGACTGCTTTAACTGTGAATGATTTGGACTGTTTTGTTGAATTTTGCTTAACTGTTTTACTAGAAGTAAAAACCTACATTTTACTATACAGTGTGGCTGTGTGCTGTATTTGTGTTAGTCTTCACTACTCTCACTACATCTCCCTGTGTGCGCTCATTCTCCTAACATGGAATTACCTCAACACACAACATATATTTTCTCTTTGCATCCAGAGAGAGAAACATCTGCCACTATTTAGGATCAAACTCACAATCTCCTGATTGTGAAGTAAAAGCTGCACCTTTAGGCCACCATGGTGCCCCTTGAAAAATAAAACAATAATCTAGATTCTAGACAAATCGCTCTCTTTTTTAAAGCTAGGCTAAAATACCAAAGATTTTGCATAAAGGCATTTAAATTCAACAATAATTAAAGTGTCTGTTTGGTTATTAATTAACTTTGAACCACAGGGAAATTGTCACCAGGGATAATAATGTTCCTGTCTGACTCGTTGCTTCAAGTTCCTTCCTGCCTTTCTCCTTTGCCAGAATATATGTTCCAATCCTGGTGTTATAAATAGCACAGACATAGCTTTTTAAATAGAAATTGATGGATTGTCCCATTAAGGGCATTCTTAGAAAATGGATTAAATTATGGATGAACCATTGGGGTAAATGCATCCTACAGATATTATAGAACACACAAATATTTTCACCATCCCAAAAGCTTGAAAATGTTCTTCTTTCTGATGTTCCTGATGCAAAGAATAGCTACTTTGAGCTGCCCTGCAAGTGGAGCTTTCCCTGTTCAACATGAGTGGTACAAGCCTGGTGAGCTTGTCATTGGTGGGATGGTGTCTCACATTTTTTACCACTTTTATGAAATTGCATTTAAGGAACAACCTTCTTATGACTTACCTCTGTAAGAATTTTTATTCTTCCCATGTATTTTCTTATCTTAGTCAGGTCCCCCAAAATTGCTGATACCAGTAAAAGCATTGGAGAACAAATGCAGGGGTTTCTAAACTAAGCCTTGTTTATCTTTCAAACATATTGTGTTGTGAGAGAAGAAAGCATTTTATTTAAATTATATTAAAGTCCCTCTTGTGAAAGGAGTGAAAGTTTGACGCGAGATGTCTATTGAAAGATATTAAATGAGCTTCAGTTAATTTAAAAATGTTCTGCGTGATCACCCCTCACAAAACATGCATACAGTAAGTGATACTTGCTGAAGCTGTTCCTAGTCGACTTTGTGCCAAAATTGTCAGAATTATATTTGTTTTATTTCGTGTAATATATAATTGTTGCAAATCATGAAAACACCATGTAAAATGTAAAGTTGGACTCTGTGGAAATTATTGAGTATTTTAGAAAGGCTATTCTATTCCTACTTCCAAGAGAGATTGTTATTCATATAGAAATGATGGCAACTGACAAGAACTGTGAAATTATTTTTTCAATACGGTATTAAATTTATTTGCAGTGTAATAATCAAATTTTACCAACATGTCCTTGCCGTGGCCTTTGCTGTGAAGGAGATTAATGAAGACTCCAAGATTTTACCTAATGTCACTCTCGGGTTCCATATCTATGACAGTTACCTCAATGCAAGGATGACCTAGCGCACCACTCTGGACCTGCTTTTCAAATCCCAGGAATTTGTCCCAAACTACAGATGTGATAGCCAGAAGAATCTCATGGCCATCATTGGAAGATTGGATGCTTCTACTTCATCCTTTATGGCAGAAACTATAAATCTCTCCAAGATTCCACAGGTAATTTTGGCAGGAGGCTGAAATTGAATCTTGGACTTCATTTGTTATGAATATCAGAGATCAGTTGTTTTGCTGTACCTTTCCGCAGAATTTCAATTAAATCCACTTTTTTCTCCCTTCTGCAATTCGTCCCACAATCCAATAAGTTGGTTCAAAGTAATCCATCAAGAAAATCAAAATCTTTTATTTGATAGGTTAGAAAAGTACAGTACAGTACAACATTTATCTTATTTGAAGGAGTCATCTTGAGTTTTGTTTTGATCACTACCTGTGGTGAAATCTGGAGCTGTTTTGAGAGAAGAAGTGAAAAGGCTGGCTAGCACATACTACACAATTACTACATACATTCTGCGAAGTTTTAGGGAAGATCTCCTATCAGCACTTCCTGCCCATCCCTAACTCAAGTCTAGCCAGCATTTTCATTGCTGCCCTTAACTCAGTTCTAGATTCCAACTTGCAATCCAACAAAAGGTGAGACAACTGTCTTTGCTATATTTTGGGTTGCTGTCTTATAATAATAACAATATAAAACTTTACTGATTTTCCTGGAAATTGTTGAAGGATTAGAACTATCAGTTACTTTTGGAGATAATAATTGCAGTAACTGAAGACATGATTAACCCTCTCTATTCCTCCAGAAAGTCACAGGCATAGCTTTTCATGCATAAGTATTTTACCCTACCAGGGGCAGAAAAAGGCAGAAGGTAATGCAATAAATCCAGCTTTTATTTTTTTTTCCCCAGGCTAGGAAGTGTTCACATGCAGGTTTCCAGCTGTTCATGGGGATGAGCTATCTGGAATTCTATAACAGCAAACTAAATTTAGTTTGTAGTCCCATTATATTTTTTAAATGAGGAAATATTTCACCTTGGGGTTTTATTGTTCTGTTGTTCATCAAAATTTTCATAATGAACCTAGAGTTTGAGAAGTTTTCAACAATTCAATTTCAATCTAGGAATCATTTTTCCATCTTTTTCCACTGATTCTCATAAATAATAATTTTCCTTTCCTTTCCTCCTCCCTCCCTTCTTTCCTTTGCTTCTTCTTTCATTTCTTTTCCTTTAGTTGACTTATGGCTCTTTTGCACAAGAAGAGTTTCACAGTACCAAACTATCCTCACTTTACTGCATGGTCCCCAATGAGGACTATCAGTATACTGGAGTTATACAACTTTTCCTCCATTTTGGATGGAGGTAGATTGGAGTCTTTGCTTTTGAAACTAAGGTAGAATGTTTTTTTGCAGAAAATGCAGCCATTGCTTTCACAGAATTGGATCTGTTTAGCTTTCACACAAAAACTTCCAGAACATATCAACTTGGAATACTTCCAAGAATTATTTGTTTTATTCACAAGCATTTCTAATAAATTGATCAGAAAGCAAATGCTTTTCTTGTTTATGGAGAGTCATTCACAATAGTGTGGCTCAGAACTGTCGTGGTTCTACATGATCCTGAAAATAAAGAGACTGCATTGTTTAGGAAAGTTTGGATCCTGATGAATCCGATTGATTTCATAGTGACAGGATTTCAGAGGGGTTGGGATCTCCAGTTGTTCCATGGAGCTCTTTCCTTTACAGTGCATTCAAGAGAAGTTCCAGGCTTCAAAGAATTTCTTCAAGTCATCAAACCCTCAACACACAAAGATGGATTTCTTCAAGAAGTTTGGCAACAGTTGTTTGACTGTATATTTTCAAAGGCAGACATACCTTCATTGGTCAATGAAGCTTGTAGTGGGGAAGAGAGTTTGGAGAATTTGCCTGCACCATTTTTTGAATTTCAAATGACTAGCCAAAGCTACAGTATCTACAATGCTGTTTATTGCAGTGGCATATTCTCTGCACGAGGCAGTGAGATCAAGACCCAGATGGATAAAAATTCAAAGGGCTGAATTTCCCATGCCATACCTATATATTTTTGTAAGATCCACAAGAACTGTTAGACCTAAATATAAAACATAACCATGGAGGAAAAAAAATGATTTCTATGAATATAAATGGATTGAACTCAGCTATTAAAAGAAGAAAAATCTTTCATAAATTGGAGAAGTTAAAATTTGATATAATTTGCCTACAAGAAGTACATATTAAAAAACAACATCAACGATTATTGGTAAGACCAAAACTGGGAAAAAATTTTACTTCCTTGACTAACTGTAAGAAAAGAGGAGTGGTCTTGTACATTAAAGAAACTATTGCAGCAAAATTGGTTTATACTGATGAAGATGGAAGAGTATTAATGGTTGAAATAGTGGATAATAATATAAAAGTATTACTTGTTGCAATTTATGCTCCGAACGATAAACAAGAAGAATTTTATAAAAAGTTACATATGAAATCAATTGGACTGGACCATGTCAATATAATTATGATGGAAGATTTTAATGGAAATGTAGATAATAAATTGGACTATACAGCGACAGCATTAAAACAAAATAGAAAGACTCTCCCTAAATCCTTTTTTAAAATGGTAGATGAATTAAATTTAAAAGATATATGGAGAGAAAGAAATGGTAAAACGCAGCAATATACTTTTTATTCAAATAGACATTTATCATGGTCCAGAATAGATATGATTTGGACCTCATCAGAACTAATATCTAACATTCAAGAAATAAATATAGAAACGGGTATATGGGCAGACCATAACCCTATGACAATTAAATGGAAAGGACAAAGAAGAAGATCTAGATGGACATTAAACAATGCTATCTTAAAGGAAAAAGACTTTACACAATGGATGGACAAAGAATTGGCTTTTTTTTTTCATTGAAAATAAAAAAGAAGATACTTCAATGCAGAATGTTTGGGATACAATGAAGGCATATGCGAGAGGATTAATAATGGATTATACAAAGAAAAAGAATATTAGGAAGAGGCAAACTATTAAAGCTTTAGAAGATGATTATAAAAAACTGGAAAAAGAATTGCAGAATATGCCACAGAAAAAAGATATTAAATTCAAAATGGATATAATTAAACATAAGATGGGTCAGGCAGAGAAAGAGGAATTGGCACAAAAAATTAGAAGTGCTAAACAGAACTATTTTGAAGATGCAAATAAACCAGGTAGATGGCTAGCATACAAATTGAGAAAGGAGAAAGAATCTAGGAGAATAGTACAGTTAATAGATGATCAAGGCCAAATGTGTTATGGTAATAAGGAGAAAAAGATAATTATCCAAGACTTTTATGGACAATTATATAAACAGGAGGATTTTGATGAGGAAAGAATTAAGCTTTATCTACAAAATGCTAACCTACCCAAGATATCTGAAGAGACTGAAAAAATGTTAGAAAGTACCATAACAATGATGGAACTAACGGAAGCATTTAATAGGCAGAATAATGGAAAAGCACCAGGCCCAGATGGGCTCCCGGCAGAATTTTATAAAACATTACAAGAATCGTTGAGCACTCCATTGTTAGAAGTTATGAATGAAGCCATGTTAAATAAGAAAATACCCAAAACATGGTCAGAAGCTTATATCACACTTATTCCAAAAGAAGGGGCTGATCCATCACAAATTAAGAACTATAGACCTATTTCTTTACTGAATGCAGATTACAAAATCTTTGCTTCCATCTTGGCAGAAAGGCTCAAAAGATACCTAAATAACTTTATTCATCCTGACCAGAATGGATTCCTGCCAAGGAGACAAATTAGGGATAATATGAGGGTAATTCTGGACGACCAAAGAAGTCGAAAGCAGACTCCAGATAATGGAGATGCGAATGCTCCGATGGTCGGTAGGCCTCACCCTACTCGATCGCGTCAGGAACGAAGAAGTGCGTAGACGGTTCAACGTCGTGCCCATCCCCACGGTCATGAGGCAGTCCCGGCTACGATGGTTCGGCCACGTGAGCCGCGCCAAGGAAGAATCCATCATCAAATCTGTAATGAAGGTGACTGTCGGAGGAGCGAGACCGCGTGGTAGACCTAAACAACGCTGGATGGACACGATCAAGGCCGATCTAGAGATCGCGAAGGCAGACCCGACACACGTGGCAGACAGAGAGGTGTGGAAGCAGTACTCAAGGACATTAGCGGACCTCGCCCGAGCGCGAGACAAACGCTGAAGAAAAAGAAGAAGAAGAAGAAGATGAGGGTAATTCTGGACACTTTGGAATATTATGAGGCACACCCTGAAAAACAAATGGCTTTGGTATTTTTAGATGCCCAAAAAGCATTTGATAATGTGAATTGGAGATTCATGTTTTTGTTATTGGAACAGATGGGCTTTGCTAAAAAATTTATTCAAGCAATAGAAGCCATATACAACAAACAAACGGCGAGAGTGATGATAGAGGGAGATTTTACAGATTCTATTAATATAAGAAAAGGCACAAGACAAGGTTGCCCATTATCGCCTTTGTTATTTGTATTGACTTTGGAAGTGCTGAATAGAAACATTAGAGAGGATCCAAATATAAAAGGAATGAAAATTAAGAAGGAGGAATTTAAATTGCAAGCTTTTGCGGATGACTTGTTTTTTACTTTGGAAGATCCTCTAGGAACAGCTTTAAAGCTACTGGAAAAGATAGAGATTTATGGTGAGATGGCCGGCTTGAAAATAAACAAAGATAAAACAAAGATCTTGACAAAGAATATGTTACTAAAACAAAGAGATGAACTGGCAGATTTATTGAAAATTCAAGTTACGAATAAGGTTAAATATCTGGGGATATATTTGACGTCAAGATGTACTACATTGAAAGAGAATAACTATATCAAACTTAAACAACAGATAGCATCTGATTTGAAAAAATGGGAAAATCTACAATTGTCATTGATAGGTAGAATCTCAACAATCAAGATGAATATTTTACCCAGAATTTTATATTTATTCCAAACCATACCAATCAGGCTTGGTAAAGATTACTTTGAAGAATTAAATAAAATTGTGTTGAAGTTCATATGGCAAGGTAAGAAAGCCAGAATAAAATTAAAACTTCTGCAAGATGCTAGAATTAGAGGAGGTTTTGGCCTTCCGAATTGGGAGTTGTATTACCAAGCTGCAAATTTAATGTGGGTTAAGGATTGGATAACATTAAGAAAGACTAGATTGTTGACACTAGAGGGGCATGATTTATTACTGGGATGGCATGCTTTTCTGTGGTATAAGGGAACCAAATCGCAGGGCTATTTTAGAAGGCATTATATAAGGGAGTCTTTATGGTTGAATTGGGAGAAAATTAAGAGAAAATGTTATTTGAAAATCCCAGTCTGGTTATCAACTATTGAAGCCTTTTCTTATCCTATAATATATGAGAAGGAACAAACAGTTAGATATGGGGAAATATTGGATGAAAAGAGTGAACTTAAAACAATGCAAAAACTACAAGAAAAAGGCATAAAGATGAATTGGGTTTCATATGCGCAAATACACTCAAGGTATCTTATAGATTCTAAAGCGGAGGGATTTTATGATAAATTGACTGATCTAGACAGGATCTTGACAGGTACTGATGAAAAAATGATTAAAAAATTATACACTTATTTGTTGGAAATTTTATTAGAGGAGGAACAAGTTAAAGAAACGATGATTGTTTGGGGGAAGAATTTTGGATATGGGATTGATTTGGAGAATTGGGAAAAATTGTGGTCTCAAAATTATAAAATGACAATGTCAACAGCTTATAAAGAAAACTTGTATAAGATGTTTTACAGGTGGCATTTCCCCCCGACAAGAATTGCAAGAATGTTTAAGAACAAATCTGAAAAATGTTGGAAATGTCATCAGATACCTGGCTCATACTACCATATGTGGTGGACTTGTGAGGACGCTAGAAAATATTGGACTAAAATTCGCATATGGTTGGAAAAAATGACAAAGACACATATAGACTTGAAACCAGAGATTTTTTTATTGGGAATCTTACCTGATATATATAATAAAAATTTGAATATTTGATTGTAAATATATTAACAGCGGCTAGGATTGTATTTGCTAAGAACTGGAAGAGTGAGAAAATTCCATCAGAAGAAGAAATTATTAAGAAAATATTGGATTGTGCTGAAATGAGTAAATTGACATTTGAAATCAGAGAACAAGAAGATAAACAATTTTATGAAGTTTGGGATCTTTTTTATCAATGGTTAGATAATAAAACATAATGATAGAATATTCAGATTTAGCATAAAAAATTTTTTTCTTAATATTTATAAAACATTATTAAGGTAGATTTGGTATGATCTTATGATTTATTGCAAAATAAATTAAGCAAACTATAGTTATCTCGTTAAAATATGAATTAACAAAATTATAAATGATTTTTTTTTAGTGATGATATTAGGTTATACAATTATTGATTGATAATATGAGCTATTATGTAATATAATTATACTAGTGACTAGGAAATGGATGCACAAAAAAAAGTGGTAAACCAATCGATGCACTGTATGTAAATTCATGAAGAAGGATCTTTTTATGTTTTTTTGTGGTATGTTTATGTTTATTTTGTTATGTATGTTTATGTTTATCTTGTTATTAAAAAATAAAAAAAAATTATAAAAAAAAAATTCAAAGGGCTGAATTTCCCATGCCATACCTATATATTTTTGTTTTAGTGAATAGTCATTCTCAACCACAATTTGATATGACTTTTTTCCTCTGCCATTTGGCCATTTATCATTAGAGATCAAAAGCAACCACATATTTTGTGTAAGAGATCGCTCCTTGAAATAGAATAAAATAGATTTAAAAGTAACAGTGCCTTTCTAAATTTTGATCTAGTCAATCAACATTCCATTAACCATTATTTCTTCTTACCTGGCTTATAAATTCATCTGGTTCCAATAATTCAACAGAATAGTATCTGTTGAATTTTGTTTTTTGCCCAATGAATATTTCTTAGATGGGAACATTTCACTTTTTATTAGTTCTTTGAAGGTTTGTGAGCCTGGGGACATAGAGTTTATGACCATTGTTCTATGATAATAGAGGTGCATTATTGATAAAATGATGTTGGTTTTTATATTTATGTTAAATTACCAGTAGAATTGATGAGTTTGCTGACTTTAAAGTACTTAGGATAATTAATTAATACACGGAGCTCCATCTCAGTTATTGATCGTACTTTGTGTGTTGAGATTTTCTTCTTCTTTATCTGAAGCCAAGGAATGTTGTTTGATATCTTTGGAAGAAAGAATAAAAGAAAAAGAAACTTTAATTAATTCCCAATTCATTGTTTCCTTTTTAACTTCCTCTTTCTTCTTCTCCTTCAAGTAGCTCCATGAATTTCTTCAACAGGTTTCTTTTAACAATTCAGTGGGAGAAAGTGTCTTCTTTAAAAACAGAAGAGAGGGTTCAGGTGGCTTTGATATCATCAACATGATCACTTTCCCAAACAGATCCTTTCAGAGAGTAAAAGTTGGAAAATTACACCCTAATGCTCCAAAAGGAAAAGAAGTTATCATTGAGAACACAATTGTTTGGCACCCTGGTTTTAACCAGGTATGAATAGCAATAGCACTTAGACTTGTTTACCATTTCATAGTGGTTTATAACACTCCCTAAGTGGTTTACACAATCAGCATACTGCCCCCAACAATCTCGGTCCACATTTCTCTGACCTTGGAATGATGGAACTTTGAACCTGTGAGGATTGGGCAGCAAAGGGCAGGATTAGCCTGCAATACTGCATTCTAACCACTGTGCCATCATGACTCAATCTTGTTCATATATACAAAGGAATCCATTCTCTCTGGAAAATATTAATAATGTTATGGGTCATTCACATAATCCAATGTAGATCATTTCCATAGTCTGATCAGGATTGTTTCATATCAATGGCTATATTTATGTCTGTAGGTTCTTCCTGTTTCTTTGTGTAATAACCACTGTTCCCCTGGATCCTGGAAGAAAGGGGCTGAAGGCAGTCAGTTCTGTTGCTATGATTGTGTTCCATGCCCAGAAGGAAAGATTTCTAATCAAACTGGTAGGCTATCAGTTTCACTATATATTTTTCTTCAACACATTTTTATTTCATAAATTAAACATTCATTATATAGACTTCAAAAAAAATGGCATGGTGGAGAGTTGGAGCTTTCACCTCACAATCAGGAGCCTGTGATCATAGCTAGAAGCAGATATTTGACTCTCTGGGCATTATAGTAATAGTCTGCTGTGGACTATGGATAGATGCCAGGAAGAGCATTCAGCTGCAATCAGTTGCCCCAACCCCACCTCAAAGTGAATAATTGCAGGGTCATTAACAGATAGGCAGATAGGGAAGACTTCCGGTTTGAAGGGCTTTGGCGACAGACAGGAATCCATGATAGTGCGTGGTTTCTGCCTGGGCTCACCACTGGAGTGCCCCGAGTCGGCTGGTTTCAGGGCTAAGCTACCCCGTAGAGGTGGTGAAGAGGGGGGAGACTACCAGCAGGGTCGAGGAGAGCCACATCTCTCCTCCTCAGCTGGCCATTACTCCCTTTCCCAAAGGCGGCAGGAGCGGTGATCAGAAATGGCCACCTCAAAGAAGAACTCAACCAGAAAAGAACGTGCGGGAGGAAGATAAGAAGTGAAAGTTTTTGCTGACCAGGCTAAGTTGAAAAGCAACAACTAAGGTACCCTGGAATTTAAATTTTACAAGAAATAACATTGCTCCCAAAATAGAGTCGAAAGCAGCGAAGGAAAGTGAAAAGGGAAAGGTTTGGCTTTTTTCTTCTTCTCTCTCCTTCCTTATATTGACAACTAAGAGACCTAAATAAGAAATCAGAAAAATCCGCTTTGGCATCAATAGGCAATTAAGCTGAAAATATAACTAAATGCCAAAGGGATAATAAAGATTTCTAGACATTAAAACCTTTTTCTTCTATAAGCAGGAAGGGAGAGAAAAAGAATAAGAGCAGGATCTGGAAGAGGGAGGAGACTGCCTGGACTTTAAAGAATCTAAAGTAAAATTTCAATAAGACTTCTAAAAGATACATTTTAACTGAAACTTTGCAACTAAATAGTAACCCCAGGAAGAGAAAGTGAAAAAAAAAGAGCAAAAAGGAACAGCTTGCGTGTATTTGGATTACTTGGTGACTTTTGGATTTTTGGTTATTATATTTGAATGACTAAAATCAATCGGGTGGTTGTTTAAAAATTTATACAATGGCACCACTTCTGGATTAATTGAAAATGGAACTTAAAAAGTACAAAGAAGATGCACAAGAAGGGAAGGGTTCTTTTGGCTTCGTTTTTCAATTCTTAGAAATGGAGATCTGGAACTATGTGAAACAACAAGAAAAGTCTGCAAAACAAGAAGACTGGGACAAAGAAGAAGCCATCTTTAATGAACAAGTAACTCTATGTGGGGAAGAAAAAGGAAAGGGGGAGAAAGAGGATGGAGAATTTAAGACTTAAAGAAACAACCAAAGAAAAGAAAAATAATTCGAAAAATAAGTATAATACTGGAAAGCAACAGAAAAGGGGAATACAGAAGAGGGAAATAGAGGTAGAAAAACAAGGGGAGAGAGAAGAAGAGAGGGAAGAAGGAAAGGAAAAGAAGTTACAAAGGTCCAGAGGAAGATATAAAGAAACAGGATCTATTTAGAGATAACGGGTGAAAATTTAACTGAAAAAGGGATTTTGTAAAGGTACATAAGGTTGTATTGTTATATTTGTAATAGAAATAACTTTAGAAAATTGGAAACAACATATGATTAGAATGAGGGATAAAATAGTTAGCATAATTTAGACAAATGTTTGTGAATAAAGTAAATGAAATAAAATAAATGAGAAAATTGAATTAGGAAGGAACAGGAACATTTTAATTAGTCAATGTTTTATAAAATATAAGTGAAGGGGGGGGAATTAACTATGGAAAGTTTATAACTGTTCCCATAGAAGTATGATATTTAATTGGAAAGTAACATGAAAAATGTTACGACTTTAATGAATATTGATATTAATGATGGAATTGAATTGGAATGGAATGTTGTTTTAATTATATACATTTATAATTTTTACTTCTTTTTTCTTTCAAGAATACTTTGTATAGTTTGAGAATCTACCAGTAGAATCCAAATGGAAGTTGTGTATTATATTGAGTGTTATAAATTTAGGGGAAAGATATAAAGGCGTCATACTCCAATCAGTAACTATAGGAGAAATTTTGTTTAATGAGAAAAGATAATAGACAATTGAAACAGGACAGGCCAAAAATAGAAATATAATGATTTGAATTGAGATGAAATAAATAAAATAAAATTGAGAAAATTAAAAGAGGGGAGAAGCCATGTAGAAAATGTAAAATAGTAATAAGATATGGAATAGAATATAAAAATGAGCATGAATCTGAATTTGCGTCTGTACAAAGAAATGTAACCCGGGATTATGCTGCTTTCAGAAAAGATGTTTTATTTGTATTTCTTTTCTTTTTGTGAAAACTCAAATAAAATTTACAAAAAAACCAAAACAGATAGGCAGACAGAGATAGAGATAAAGAGGTAGGGGTAGAGGTAGGCATAGAGAGATAGAGGTGATAAAGAAAAAAATAGAGATAAAGAGGTTATAGAAATGATAAAGAAAGAGATAGAGATAGAGAGATAGAGATGATAAAGAAAGAGATAGAGATAGAACTAGAGATAGGGATAGAGAGATAGAGATTATAGAGATGATAAAGAGAATTAGAGAGATGACAAAGAGAGAGGGGGGGAGGGAGGATGAGAGAGGAGAAGACAAGGAGGAAAGCAGATATTATTTTACCACAGAAACCTTATCTTGTACTACTAGTGGAAGCTGCTTTTGTTCACACTTGCATTCTCCTTTGCAGTGATCTTCTTGCCCCTATGTTTTCTCTGATCATGCAAAGTAACAAATATTGCAAATGCTGATGACCATCCATTATCTTAATGAACTTTGGGTGCTAGGTGGACAGGAATTTTGATAGGTTATGATTAAAACTAAGTGTTGTGATGTTGATTCCTGGATTACGTGTTGGGCCTCAACCTACTAATAAGTCCAGTTAAGCAATATCTAGTCTAACAAATTTATGAGTGGGAGATAACCAGTCTATTACAGTTTGTAGAGTAAACTCAAAATTTTTTAAAAAGACAAGGGTAAAATATGTTATCCTTATCAAGAAAAGGGGCCACTAGGTCTTTTTCTGCCCTCAGCTTTCTATGTTTCTGTTTAAATCTATGAGCATGGGCTTAATTGAGAAATTCCTTTATCTGTTCTTTTTGGCTGAATTCATGTATGATTTGTGAGCAACTAAGCTCCTCCTTTAAACACAGTACAGAAATAAAATAATCAAGTTAAATTTAAATAAACAAATAGTGTAAAGCTGAAGAAACAACATTCTGAATCCTGTAAACTGATAAATCTCAGTTTAGCTGTAATGAATGCAATATTTCTTTTCCATATGATCTACTGTTCTCCAAGTTTTAACTTCCATGAAAACCTGAAAATATGGGGAAGCAAAGGAGTTTCATTAATCCTGTGAATGGATCAGATATTCAGCCACCCAAGGCACATGGGGTGGGTGTTTAGAAAACACCCTCTATGTTCCTCATATAGAAAACAAAATATTTTTCTAAAGTCAGGATAAAATAGAGGGATCTGATAATATCTCTATATCAGAAAGGTACATTGTAGAAAAGAATAAGAACTGGCATTCACTCATACTATGTTTTTCAAAAATATGAAATGGATAGGTAATAAATTTATTGGCTTTTCTTTCCAGATATGGATGACTGTTTTGAATGTTCACAAGGTGAAGGAAGTGAAGGGAGTGAAGGAAGATGGCCGCGCATTCACATGCCGCAGCTCAGTACTCTTCGACTTGGCGTTTTCTATGGATGTTTTGGTGTGGATTATCTTGTATTGTGAATACCTCCTGCGGGGTGAACATACTCTACAGCAATTGTGAGCTTGTGAAGATTGGACTGCAGTGTAAACAAGAGATAACAGCTAAGTTTGTTTGGAAACATAACATACCGTCAGAGATTTCAGGGCTCCCTGGCTCTCTGTGGATTGTGGCTCCAGTGAAAAGGAAAAGAAGACGAAGAGAAAGGGGCAAGAAAAGAGGCTGCAGGGCTGGTGTTTTGTACAGGCTGCAAAAACAAATGAAGCGGCTACCGCTCCCAAGCCTCTTTCTGACTAATGCTAGATCCGTGGTAAATAAGATGGATGATTTAAGGCTACAGGTCTCTTCAAGTAAGTTCGTGAAAAGCTGTTGTGTGTTGCTAATCACCAAAACCTGGTTGAACCCCACTATTCCAGACATTGTTATTGAGATGGACTTTTTTTATTACATCATCTGGACAGAGACAGAAATGTGGGGAAGTGTAGAGGAGGTGGAGTGTGTATGTTTGTTAAAGAGACTTGGTGTAAAAACTCAGAGGTTATAACACGTCACTGCTCTTTGGAGCTGGAATATCTGTCTGTTAGATGCAGGCCCTTCTACCTTCCACGGGAATTCAGCATTGTTATTATTCTTGCTGTTTACATTCCGCCAGATGCAAATGCAGATTTGGCTCTGGGCTTCCTGGGTGATGAAATTGGCAACTTGCAAAGCAAATTTCCAGATACTGTATTCATTATTGCAGGAGATTTTAATCATGTAGATCTTCGTGTGGTCCTCCCTAAATTCTATCAACATATAAGGTGTGCAACTAGGGGATCGAACACCTTGGATAAGGTCTACACGAATACTGTAAATGGATACAGGGTATTACAACTACCACATCTGGGCCAGTCAGATCACTTGTCTCTGCTTTTAGCCCTGGAGTATATTCCTCTGAGAAAACAGGCAGGGTCAGTAGTCAAGATGGTGAAAAGCTGGCCAGAGGGAGCAATGGAGCAGCTAAAGGACTGCTTCGAACGCACAAACTGGTAAGTTTTTGATCATCCTGATCTCAACGAACACACGGCTGCAGTGCTAGGGTATATGGCACACTGTACTGATACTGTCACGGTGGATAAACGAATCCGGGTGTATCCTAATCAAAAACCTTGGATGACCGGGAAGGTTAGATGCTTGTTGTATGCAAGAAATAAGGCTTTTAAGTCTGGGAATGATCTAGATTATAGTGCTGCAAGAACAAACTTGAGGAGAGGTATTAAGCAAGCTAAGGCCGAAAATAAGAGGAGAATTGAAGACTGCTTTCTCAGTAATAACATGAGGCAGGTTTGGCAGGGGGTTCAATAACTAACGAACTATAAAGTAAAAAAGGTCTCTTTGGATGGTAGTGCGGCGGTGGTTGAGGAGTTGAACAATTTTTTTGCTCGATTTGAGATCCATCAAACTGAAACTGTCCCTTTGCCATCATTTACTCAGCAGAGCCTCCCCTTCATTGTGAATGAGCAGGATGTGAGGCAGACAATGAAGGCGGTTAATTCCAGAAAGTTAGCCGGGCCCGACTCAATTCCTGGTCATGTGGTAAAAGATTGTGCTGATCAGCTAGCTGGGGTGTGGACTGAAATTTTTAATCGATCCTTGACACAAAGTGTGGTTCCTGTGTGTCTCAAGGCTTCCACCATCGTTCCACTGCCTAAAAAGTTGCCCACAAATGGTCCTAGCGACTATAGGCCGGTGGCACTAACTTCTATCTTAATGAAGTGCTTTGAGAAGCTAGTTCGAAATTATATTCTGATTCCTTTGATGGGCTTCAGTTTGCTTACAAAGAAAATAGATCAACCGAGGATGCAATTATTACTGTGCTTCACATGGCCTTATCCCATTTGGAAACACCGGGGAATTATGTAAGAATGTTGTTTGCAGATTTTAGTTCTGCTTTCAATACCATCATACCGCACAGATTAATAGCCAAGCTCAAAGATCTAGATTTTCCAGATTCTATTTGTTTATGGATACTGGATTTTTTAACAAATCGTCCACAAAGAGTTAAACTGAATGATTATATTTCTACTGTCAAGACACTTAGCATTGGCACTCCGCAAGGTTGTGTCCTTAGTCCACTACTGTTCTCCATTTATTCATCTGATTGCACAAATAAACATCCCAACAATAAGATAATAAAATTTGCAGACGATATTACGCTTGTAGGACTTATTTCTGGGGATGATGAGTCTGCATATCGGGATGAGGTATTACAGCTATCCCACTGGTGCAAAAATAATAATCTTCTATTTAACATTAAGAAGACCAAGGAGGTTATAGTGGACTATAGGAAAAAAAGAGCAGACATTCAGCCACTGTATATAGAGGGAGTTCGTGTGGAACAGGTGGTTGAATGTAAGTATCTCGGGACCATCATTACAAATGACCTGACCTGGAGTGCAAACACCACTGCTTTAATTAGGAAGGCACAACAACGGTTGTATTTACTAAGGATTCTTAGGAAACAGCAACTGGTTGAGAGTCTACTGACTACCTTCTATCGGAGTTCAATTGAGAGTATATTATCCTACTGTCTCTGTGTATGGTTCTCGAGCTGCACAGTGGCAGAGAAAAAGGCAATTCAGAGGGTGATTAAGATGGCCCAAAACATCATTGGCTGCTCACTCCCCTCTTTGGAAGAACTGTATAGGAATAGATGTAAGAGGAAGATATTTAATATATTGAATGACTCCTCTCATCCGGGACATCAGCTCTTTGAACTATTACCATCGAGAAGGAGATTCAGGGTATTAAGAACAAGGACGACTAGATTTAAGAACAGTTTTTATCCAAGTGCAGTTTTGAGTTTGAATGCAGCGTCTTAAGATTTTTGTGGAATTTAATGGCTGAGAGTTATGGGGTATTTACATTTTTAAATTGTATAGAGATTATTGTATGGTTTGTTGTGTTTAGTTTTATTTTTCTTTCAATGGTGTTGTCCAGTTTTACTTGTGGAAGAGCACCTTATTTCGTTGCACCCGCTTGCGAGTGTAATGACAAATAAATTCTTATGTCTTATGTCTTATGATTATCCAAATAAAGAAATGAAAGGATGTATCCTGAAACTGCTGGTCTTTCTAAATTTCAAAGAAACTTTAGGAATTAGTTTGGTCTCAGCAGCTCTTTCTTTCTTCTTCTTGACATCATGGGTACTTGGAACATTTATTAAGTATAGGCATACTCCCATTGTTAAAGCCAACAACCAGACCCTCACTTACACCCTCCTTGTCTCTCTTTTGTTCTGTTTTCTTTCCTCTTTGTTCTTCCTCGGTCAACCTGAAAAAGTGATCTGCTTTCTCCGACAATCAACTTTTAGCATCACTTTCTCAGTAGCCATTTGTAGTGTCCTAGCCAAAACCATAACTGTGGCTGTGGCTTTCATGGCCACTAAACCTGGTTCTCAGATGAGGAAATTGGTGGGGAAAAGATTGGTTTTCTCTGCTGTTCTTTCCTGTTCTCTTGTCCAAATATGTATTTGTATAATTTGGTTGTAAACATTTCCATCGTTCCCTGAGTTGGACATGCACGCAGAGCTCCAAGAAATGATTTTACAGTGCAATGAGGGGGCAGCTTCCTTCTTCTACTGTGTCTTGGGCTACATGGGTATCTTGGCCATCGCCAGCTTTATTGTGGCTTTCTTTGCCCGTAAATTACCTGACAGCTTTAATGAAGCCAAGTTCATCACCTTCAGCATGTTGGCCTTTTGCAGTGTGTGGATCTCCTTCTTTCCATCCTACTTGAGCACAAAAGGAAAAGCCATGATAGCCGTGGAGGTCTTCTCCATCTTGTCCTCCAGTGCTGCATTACTGGGATGCATATTCCTTCCAAAGTGCTACATCATTGTTTTGCGGCATGACCTCAACTATAGAGTGCAATTCATAAAGAGGAATTAGTACATCATGTGTTCCTTCTGGCTATGGAAAATGATTAACAAAAAAGAGCGGAGAGCCTGCTATTTACAGGAAATTATAGACATCATTATTTCTTTTCTTAATTTTTTTTAAATAAATTTATTTAATCAACATTTATATAATTAAAAACATAATTACATTTTACAGCGTGGTTTAAGCAGTAGGTACACTTGTCCTTTTCTTCTGATAGCATGTTATAGATTGTTATAATAACTCCTTCTTCATTTTCAACTCTATATATGCATACATATAGTTTGGTATTCAGCTTTGTTTGGGTATTTTCCCACGTCATTATAGTTGTGCTTTTAAAGTTGTAGCAATGTTTCGGCAGAATCTCAACTGCTATCATCAGGCTTCTGTATCGTGTTCATCTGTGAGTCAGGCTTTTACAGCCGTTTCTGTTTTAAATTTGGCTGGCAACATTGTGTTTCCTGTATTGGAGGCTTTTAGTGCAGTTTGGCTCCAAGTAAATGGATGGCTATCATTTATTAGGAAGCTAGGTTTCATCTGGGTGGCTGATTGGGGTGTGTTTGAGCTGGAGGTATCAGGGGGAGTCTGTTTGTGCTCAGGTGTTTGCTTGGCTTGTGGTGTGGAGATTTTTTTGTTTGAGAGTGCAGGCTTCCAGATAATTGACAGTCTGGTGGAGTCATCTCTTCTATTCATGCTTTTAGGTCTTTTTTCAATCTCTATGGCATCTCTGATAATTCTGTAGGTGGGGTTTTCTACAGTCGCTAGGGTTTTGGTGCCATTGAAGTCGATGCTATGACCTGTGGCTTTCAAGTGTTGAACTAGTGAGGAAGTGTGTTCCAGCTTTTTTACTGCATTTTTGTGTTCATCTAGGTGGGTATTTATTCTTCTATTGGTCTGTCCAATGTATGTGGCAGGGCACGATGCACAGAGGACTTGATATATGCCTTGGTTTTCCAGATCAATTTTATCTTTGGGGTTTCTTAGGATGGCTGCTATTTTTTCTGTCTGTTTTGAAGGCAGTCTTGATGTGATGCCTGTGTAATATCTTACTGATTTTGTCTGTAGTACCTCTTATGTAGGGCTGTCCTGAATTCAAATGAAGTGCTCATTTTGCTACATTTTCAGACATTCTCCAAGATTGTTTAACCAAACCCTTTTTTCCCCTTTGGATATATCAAGCTAACAAGATTTCAAGTGTCTATCTCTTTAGATTCTTAGGAGATTTGAAAGATTTACTTTAAGAACGCCTAAAGGTTTGCAGGTGCCAGTTCATGCTTTTTATTGCTTCACTTCATAAACCACTGTATAAATATGGGGACAAGCTAATGAATGTTTTAGAGACATGTATTTAACACAATATCATTGGGGATCCATTTTGGATTGATTCTTCTTCTTTGAAATGTAAACAATAGAAAAGTTTTGAACATTTAACATACGTTTTTAAAAATGTTTCACAAAGGATCAAGACCACTTAATCTCCATCCACTAATGTCTTTCTACTGTACCTGATCATTCAATTTTAATAATATTCAAATATGGGGTCATTATATAAAATGTAGTCTTCCTTCTAACTCATCCTATTAGAAATATATGTTGACCATTGACCATAATAAATTTTGATTTAATTTGGTTTGATTTAGGTGTGTTTTCCACTAGTCTTTTGGATGAGACAAAATGCTAACAAAATGTCTAATAAAATACCACACCATGATAGAAAGCAGGAGATCATAAGTTCAAATCTCACTTTAACCAACTGGGTGATTTTATGATAATCCTTCTCTCTCAGGCCAACCTACCTCAGAAGGTCATTATTGGGGGGTGGGGATAGGAAGAAAAAAGTGTGTTAGATAAGTTCAATGCCTTGAGTTATTTGTAAAAATAATAAAACCATGATATGTGTGTGTGTGTGTGTGTGTGTGTGTGTGTGTCTTTTAGTTGAGGTGTGGGCTGCTTTGGGTTTGCACAGGTTTCAGTGATCATCTAGCTAAAAGTCTGCACAGTTCAGTGAACCCATAAATCCCACCCCTGGCTGGCCCTGCCCACCCCACCTCTTCCACCTCAGGAGTCCCCACATGGCCCATTTTGGATGCCAGGTAAGTACAGGGCCTATGTGGAAGCTCAGAGAGGGCAAAAAATGAGCCTCCCAGAAGTTCCAGAAGGGCAGAAATGGGTCCATTTCTGGCCTCTGGGGCCCTTCCAGGGGCTTGAGGAAAGCTTCCAGAGCCTGGGGAGGGCAAAAACAGCCCCTTGCCATGGTGCAGGAGGCCAACTAGGCCACGCCCACCATGGTCACACCCACCATCAACCAGGTAGAGAACTGGTTGCTGAAATTTTTTTTATATATAAATTTTATTGAATTTACAATTAAAAAATAACATAACAACATTACATATACAACAGAGAGAAAAAAAGAAGAAAGAAAGAAGAGAAAGAGAGAGGAAAAAAAAAAACAACGCTCGGTCTTGCGACCAAAAAAGGAGAAAAAGAAGTATAAAGGAGAGAAAAAAAACAAAGAGACGGAAGAAAAAAGAAAATACGTTAAAACCAGACAGATATTCTTTTTGACAGTCTGCAAGATCCAATTCTCCTACCTTACTTTAAATATACACATCTTATCACTATTTATGCTTAAATTACCCATTATTCATTGAACAGTTTATCTCTGAGATAACCAATTATACCACGCATTCCAATTATTATCAAATGCTGAAGACTCTTTATTTTTAAGAACTATGGTTAAATTGTCCATTTCTGCGCAGTCACATATTTTCTGAATGACCAATTGATCTGTAGGTAAACAGGATGATTTCCAGCACTGGGCAAATGCTAATCTGGCCGCAGTTAGAATATGAATTATTATATATTTCGTCTTTTTAGGAAAATGTTTATCAGAGATCCCTAGTAGGAAGAACTCTGGTTTGTATTCGATTTGTTCTTTGGTTATCTCCTCCAGCCATTTTCTAATTTTTTGCCAGTATTTCTGGGCTTCTTTACAGGTCCACCACATATGAAAGTAGGTTCCCTCTATGTTTTTACATTTCCAACATTTTGGACTAGAGTTTGGGTTCATTTTCGCTAACCTCGAAGGGGATAAGTGCCATCTATATAACATTTTATACATATTTTCTTTGTACGCTGCAGATTTTGTAATCTTAATGATTCTATTCCAGATCTTTTCCCATTCTGTTAATGTAATGCTTCTTCCAATATTCCTACTCCACATTATCATGTTCCCTTTCACTATCTCTTGCTCTAATTCTACCTCCAATAAATATTTATAAAATTTAGAGATATTCTTTTTATTTGATCCTAATAAGATTTTATCTAAGTGTTGTAATTTGCTATAGATTCCAAACTCTTTGATATCTTGTTTGTATCTACTATGGATTTGTATATATAACCACTGATCAATTTTAAATCCCTGTTCCTGTAAGTCCTGTCGAGTTCTTAATTTTCCTAAAGGGTCTAATAAATCTTTATATTTAGTCGTTTTTGTTATATCCAAATTGTTGGGATGAACCATTGCCTCCATTGTTGAAAGCCAAATCGGAATTTTTAAATAATGTTTTTTACATATTTTTTTTCCAATTAGTTAATAGTGAATCTCTAATAAGATGTCTATGAAAGTACGCCTGTTTAGTTTTCCCCACATCCCATAGAAATGCGTGCCATCCTCTCTGAAGGTCGTGCCCTTCCAAGACTAGAGTTCTTTTGTTCCGTAAATTGACCCAGTCTTTTAACCATAATAAGTTGGCTGCCCAATAATATAATTCCCAGTTTGGAAGCGCTAGCCCACCTCTACTTTTTGCATCTTGTAAGGCCTTAATACTGATTCTAGCTTTTTTCCCTTGCCAAATAAATTTAAGAGTTATCTTATTTATATCATCAATATAATGGTAATTATATTTATTATATTTATATTATATATAAATATAATTGGTAATTTTATTGGGATTGTCTGGAATAAGTAAAGGAGTTTTGGTAAGATGTTCATTTTGATTGTGGCAATCCTGCCCAGTAGAGAAAGCTGCAAGTTATTCCAAGATTCTAGATCTTTCTTAATTTGCTGTAACAGTTTATCATAATTATTCTCTTTGAGTGATTTACTATGTGGTGTTAACCATATGCCTAAATATTTGACCTTTTTTGTTGCCTGTATCCCCATGGTTTTTTCTAATTCTTTCCTCTGGTTCTCTGTTAGATTTTTAGTCAGTAATTTTGTCTTATTTCTGTTAATCTTTAATCCTGCTACTGAGCCATATTGTTCTAGTTCTTTTATTAGATTATGTCCTTTTTCCATGGGATCCTCTAGGAAGAAAACCATATCGTCTGCAAACGCCTGTAATTTATATTCCTCTGCTTTGACCCTAACTCCTTGGATTTCAGAATTTTGTCTTATCCGCGTTAACAATGATTCTAAAGCAAATATAAATAAGAGGGGTGAGAGAGGGCAGCCCTGTCTAACGCCCTTTTCAATGCTTAGTGGGCCTGTTTGTTCACCATTAATTAGTATATTGGCTTGTTGGGTATTGTAAATTGTTGTGGTAATATTCTCGAATTTAGTGCCCAGATTCATGTTATAGATTTTTTGTATTAAAAAGTGCCAATGTAAGTTATCGAATGCTTTCTCCGCATCTAGAAACATGAGTGTAAATTGTTTCTCTGGATGAGCTTCATAATATTCTAAGACATCAATAACGGTTCTTAAATTGTTTTTAATTTGGCGGAATGGAAGGAAACCATTTTGGTCTTCATGAATGTATAAATTTAAAACTTGTTTTACTCTATTCGCTATAATTGAGGTAAATAATTTATAATCGGCGTTTAAAAGTGAGATTGGTCTATAATTGTTGATATATCTGGCATCCACATCCTCCTTCGGAATTAACGCAATCAACGCCTCCCTCCATGAGTCTGGCATTTTGGCAGCCAAAAGTACTTCGTTAAACACTTCCAGCATCAGAGGCCCTACTAAATCTATTGTGGCTTTATACAATTCTACTGGAATCCCATCTGGACCAGGGGATTTATTATTACATTGATTTTCCATTGCAGATTTTAACTCAGACCATGTAATATCCTTATTTAGTAATTCTTTCTCTCCTTCCCCTATTGTTTTATCATTCGTATTCTCCAGATAAGTTCTTATTTTATCCTCATTGATTTCTTCTTTTTTATATAATCTTTGAAAATAGTTTAATATAATATCCTTTTTCTTCTCAATCTCATGTTGTGGGATGCCTTTCTCGTCTATTAATTGGTGTATCAATCTCTTTTCTTTTTCTTTTTTAAGTTTATAAGATAGCCATCTTCCTGGTTTATTGGCGTGTTCAAAATAATTTTGTTTGGACCTTTTCAAGCTAACTTCTATTTTATCTTGTTCAATTAAATTCAGCTTATGTTTGGCTAGTATTAACTGATTTTGTAGTCCTTGGATCTTAGGGGTTTTTTGTAATTGTATTTCTAAGTCTTGGATTTGTTGTTGTAACACGTTTTGTTGGGCATAAATTCTCTTGTTTCTCATAGCATTATAGGAAATTGTTGTGCCTCTTATAATTGCTTTCATAGTATCCCAAATGTTCTGTTTTGAAGTTGTTTCATTATTATTATCTTTTAGAAAATAGTTTAGCTCCTCTTTCAGTTTATTAATATACTCTTCTTCGTTTACAATTTGGTTGTTTAGTGTCCATCTTTTTTTTATTCGTCTCCTATCTCTCCAAATTAGCTGTATTGGGTTATGATCAGCCCATTCATTCGGTAGGATTTTGATTTCTTTTATTTCATAAGCCAAGTCCAAATCCATCCAAGCCATATCTATTCTGGTCCAAGTCTTATGTGGGTTAGAATAGTATGTAAATTGTTTCCTTCAAGATTCCGTTCCCTCCATAGATCTTTTAAATTTAGCTCTCTCAACATTTCCTTACATGCCGCAGAAAGTTCCCTTTTCCCCTTCTTGTTTTTCCCCATATTACTATGGTCTTTCTGGTAGTCTGCAATGGAGTTAAAATCGCCAATCAAGCAAATGTTTCTTTTTTCAAAGCCTACTATTTTTTGGTGAAGATGTTTAAAAAATTTCCCCTGGTCATCATTTGGGGAATAGATTGCTACAAGTAAAAATGTGATGTGGTTTATCCAAACTTGTATAACCAGAGTTCTTCCTTTGGGATCCGACCAGATTAATTCTGCCTTTACATCTTGTTTTACATAAATTGCAATTCCTTTTTTCTTGTGTTTGTCGGCCGGTGCTGTAAAAAGTTTACCTAATTTTGGACAAATTAGATGTCTTTCGTCATTTTTCGAAATATGTGTCTCTTGAAGACATATTATATCTGCGTTATGTTGAATAAGTTTTGAGAATATCCTTTTTCTTTTAGATAATGAATTTAATCCGTTTATATTGATGGAGAGCAACTTCTTCCCCTCCACCATTTATCTACTTCTGCTTAGATTTTTGCCTAGTAATGATTCGGTTCTCTTGTTGTTGTTGTTGTGGGATTTGCTCTTCTCTCCCATGTTGTGGATTATCACTTCCTGAAATTGGAGAAAGTCGTTCCTTTTGGGTTCTGTGATAATATCGGACCTCCTGTGGTCTTGTTTTAGATTCTTCTTTGGTGGGTTGACTATTCTTATCTGTGAGCTGTTGATGAAAAACTTGGGCCTGTTCTATCGATTCTATTTTGATTTTCCTCTCTTTCCATGTAATTAACATCCCTTCCGGGATTAACCATTTAAAATGGATTCCTTCTTTATTTAAATCATTAGCTAAAAATTTATAATCTTGTCTTATCATCCTCACTCTCTTTGGAATTTGTTTTAAAATCCTAATTTCTCTGCCTTTATATGATATTGTTTCCTCCCTAGACATTTTCAAAATTAAATCCCTCAGACATCTCCTAGAGAAGCGGATATGAATTTCTCTTGGACAGTTGTTATGCCTGGCGTAGCTTGTGCTAACCCTATATACCTCATCAAACTCTTTGATTAGATCATCTTTTTCCTTTCCTAGCCATTCAGCCAATATTTCTGCCATCAAATGTTCCAATTCTTCATTTTTGGCTTCCGCCACATTCTGGAATCTTAAATACGCCATTGCTTTGTCCATCTCGAGGTGGACCAGAGAGTCTTCCGTTTCTCTAAGTACATTTTTAAATTCCTCATCCATCCTTTCAAAGTTAGTCTCCATGCGTGTTGTTCTACTCTCTATATCTTTTATTTTCACTTCGTTTCTCTCCATGGCCTGCTGTAGAGACCCTATCTTACCCTCCACCTTCGATATATCCGCTTTCATTTCAGCCTTCAGTTTCCCCATCTCATCTTTCAATTCGCTTATATCTGCTCTAGTTTCCTTGTGATTTTTAATCATCATTTCTTGCATTTTAGATATAGCTTCCTGCAAGGCTAATATGGAAGTTTGTATATTAATATTGGGGACATTGGGCTGCTTTTCCCCTATTAAAGACTCCTCGATAGTTTTTTGAGATGTTGGTGGGGTGGCTGTCAACGTAGTCGATAGGGTCGGGATAGCCTTCTTTCCTGTTTTTAAGGCCATAGTTGTTGTGGATGTCATCTCTCTAAGTATTTGTTTTTGTTGATGCACAATTTTAAATATATTATCCCAAATCACCATTCAGTATTTGGGTCCTGTACTTGAAAGACTATTCACGTATTTCAATTTTATATCTCACTCCACAATCTTTTCCCCTATATCATAAATAGATATCTGCAACAATATTCTAGTCTATGTAATAAGAAAATTGGTCAGCAATAGTACATCAATTAACACTTTAAGGGATTAATCTTAAATGTCATAAGTAGTCTAAATAATTTATAAATAGATTATATCAACAAAGTTTATCCCTTTTTACTATTTATACTTACAACAGTAAACTCTTAACTCTTTGATAATAGTGTATCCTCCTCTCCCCCCCCCCAAGTAAGTAAAATTATGTAAAGTATTTAGGAGATACAATAGGGAGGCAGGGGGCAAGATAATAAGAGAAGGGGTAGAAGAGAGATTACCACAGCTTCAGAAAATCAACAAACAAACAACAAGGAAGTCATCTTAAAGAGAAAATAGTGCCCACTTAGTAAACTTAAGTAGTACCACGTAATAAAGAAAGCAAATTGGGTGAGCTAAAGTTCCATCTTCCAGCTAGAGTTTTCTTTTCAGCCTTCCAATGAGCAAATGGTGAAATGTGCTGAATAATCTGCAGTCCCAAAACCGTCTTTCCCAGCCTACTGTTCGCCTCTGCCTTCTTCCTCTTGCTGCTGCTTCTTTCTTTGCTTTCCAACTTTTAAATCCACATACAAATCTTCCAAAGTCCAATATAATGCTCAATTTATCTTCTCCCCAATATTAAGTAGATGTAATAGTCATGTTGTGCTCAGATCTGAGGATTCATAAGACTCAATCAATGTCAATATTCTTTCACCTCCACCGCCTCCCTATTCTCAAATAGAGTCAAAAAGAAAGGTCCAAGAATCAAATAAAGCCCCTCACCAGTTCCGGACCTCCGATCTCCAGGTTTTAGCAATCTCCCTCTTTCCCCAGAGCTTCCCCTTCACAGGGTAAAACTGTGTTTTCCTTCGCTCTCCATTATAATCTTTCCATTTTCCCAATTGCTTTTCTGGCCGCTCTCCGCCCGACTTCCAAGAGGTGCTTATCACAACCAGGAGAGAAGAATTTATGCTATCATTCTTCTGTCATTCTACTCCCTTCAGACTTCAAAGAATCCAAGATATAAACCGTTTCTCTGTTCCTGTTACTCGATCTCGCAGGCTGTCACTGCTTTGCTTATTAACTCAAGTGGCAGACCGGATTGGAAGCTGCCATAAAATGACAGCTTACTCTTTAGCGCCGAGCTCGGGAGCTACCCTCTTCACTGTCGGGGAGTTGCCTTCCCCCCTCTGCAGCTCGAGGATCTCCACGTTGACACGAACCTCTCCGGGGTTCATGTATCCCTGGGGGATCACTCCTGATGCCAGAAAAGGTGTTCAAAGCCTGCACCAGACTTCTTCACCTCCGTTCTCCTGTCCTGCCACTCTGCTTCCTCCATTGTTGCTGAAATTTTTGAAGCCCTGTTTTTATTCCATGATGTTAGTATTGCTGTGGATTCACATTAGCATTCTCTCCCTGAAAATGTGGATGAAGTTCTCCTTCAAATGGCTATGTGGTTTAATAGGCATTCCTTAACAGGTAAAAAAAAGTTTCCTCTATTAAATGGTTGTTCATTTTACCTGGTAAATGGGAGTCCTGCTCCATTGTAAGAAACTTTGAATTTGAACAATGAAGCCTATTTTTATCGTCATTCTCCTTTATTTTTATTTTAATTGGCTTCTACTCAATATTAAACCACCAGACACTTATTATCTCACCAATAACAAAATAATTATTTCCTACAGGAATCACAATATTTTTAGGGCCAGGCTTGCTGAGCAAAAGCATGTTAAAATTCAACAACAATCAAGATACAAGCATCTGTTTACTTATTCATTATCTCTTGAACCACAGGGAGAGAGGGATAAGGGGGGGGGGAGCCAGTTGGATTCATTGCTATATAGTCTTTTCTATCTTTTCTTCCTACCAGAAAGTCTTTACATATCCTGGTGTTAGCCAAGGTGTGAATTTGCACTCACCATGGATCTCTAATAGATAGTGATGGATTTTATTATGAGGTGAACTGTCAGATATATACCTTAGTTCAATCATTGGATGAACATTGGATTACTTTCCTATGGATTTGATAAAAGAGACAGACAATTTTACCATAACTAAAGAGTCAAAATGTTGTTCCTTCTGATATTTTGGGGTCACAAACAAATTGTCTGGAGCTGCCCTGCAAGTGATGCTTTCCTTGTTCCACAAGAGTGGTTCCAGCCTGGCAACGTTATCATTGGTGGGATGATGTCTCAATTTTTCTACCATTTATATGAAATTGAATTTAAGGAACATTCATCTCTAATACAGTATGATTTACCAATGTAAGGATTTTTTTTTCTTCCCATGAAGTTTATAATCTTAAACACAATCCCCACCCCCAAATGCTTAAAGGAGTAAAAGCATTTTGAGCATAAATGAAAAGTTTTGTATAAAATCTATGACTTCTTTGTATTTCAGATATATCTGGTTTCTGGCTGCTTTGTGTTTCAAATATATCTTTTCTGCACTCTGAAAAGAGTGCAGAAAAGAGCAACAAAGATAATCAGGGGCCTGGAGGTTAAAACATATGAAGAACAGTTGCGGAATTGGGTATGTCTAATCTAGTGAAAAGGCCTAGGCGTGACATGATAGCCAGGTTACTATATTTGACAGAGAAGAAGAGGTCAAACCATTCTCCAAAACACTTGAAGGCAGAAGAAAAAACAAGGGATGGAAACTAATCAAGGAGAAAAGCAACCTAGAACTAAGGAGAAATTTCCTAACAGTGAGAAAAAATAGCCTTTGGAGTGGCTTGCCTTCAGAAGATGTGGGTCCTCCATTACGGGGGCTTTTAAGAGACTGGACAGCAATTAGTCTGCCATGGCATAGGGTCTCCTGCTTGAGCAGGGGGTTGGACTAGAAGACCTCCAAGGTCCCCTCCATCTGTGTTATTCTGTTGTTTTGGTTGTGAGGGAAGAAATGATTTTCTTTATATTTTATCCTAGTACATTACTAGTATTCATCACAAAATGTATGAAACTTCGGTGGAAGATGTTTTTGAAGAACATTTAGTTAGCTTAAATTAACTAATTGTTTTTTATGATTGTTCACTGGTTTTTAATGAGCAACTATAATAATTGAATAAACAAACAAACAAATACACGTATATGGTCATATTCTATTTTTTAGTAAACTAATAAAAATAAATGTGGAAGCTTGCAAAAAAGGCAATGTCATTTAATTGATATAATATATACATTGTTGAAAAACATGAAAACACTATCTGAAAAGTATATTTCAACTCTGTACAAGTTATTGAATATTTTAGAATTATTTGTAGTTCCAACAAGAATAAAATTATTTATTAATCATATAAAAATAATGCTACTTTATAAAAAGGATGAAGTATCTTTTTTCAACTGGAGTATTTAAATCATTGGCAGTGTAATAACTAAATTCTACCAGCATGTCCTTGCCATGGCCTTTGCTGTAAAGGAGATCAATGAGGACTCCCAGATCTTACCTAACGTCACTCTTGGGTTCCACATCCATGACAGTTACCACAATGCAAGGATGACCTATCGCATCACTCTGGACCTGCTTTTCAAATCCCAGGAATTTGTTCCAAACTACAAATGTGATAGCCAGAAGAATCTCATGGCCATCATTGGAGGATTAGATGCTCTGACTTCATCCTACATGACACAAACTATAAATATCTTCAAGATTCCACAGGTAATTTTTTCAGGAGGCTGAAAGAGAAACTTTGACTTCTTTTTTTTAATGAATATCAGAGATGATTATTTTGCAGTGCCTTTCTGCAAGACATCCATTAAATCCACTTTGCTGTCCCTTCTACATTTTCTGTGGTGGCATAGTGGTTAGAATGCTGTATTGCAGTATAATTCTACTGACTGCCAGGGGTTCAATCCTCACTGGCTCAAGGTTAATGCAGCCTTCCATCTTTCCAAATTTGATAAAATGAGGATGTAGATTGTTGGGGGCATTATGCTGACTCTGTAAACCACTTATGTAGAGAAGGCTACAAAGCACTGTGTGAAGCAGTATGTAAGTCTAAGTACTATTGCTATTTTACCCACAATTCACTCAAGGTAATCCAATCAACAAAAAATGAATTATGATGATAGATCAGAAAATCTAAAACAAACATTACACAACAAATTAAACTTATTTGAATAATAATTCGATTTGCCTGGAAGGATTGGGGCTATGTGATACTTTTGGAGATCACTATAATAATTGCAGTAAAGGAGAACATGCTTGACACTTTCTTTTCTTCAAGAATTTCATGCATAGTCTTTCATTCTTAAGTATTTTATTATATCTACTGCAGAGTTGGACAGAGTGTTATCCAACAATAATTTTTAGGGTGGGTAGAATTGACATATTGGGGTAGTGAGAAAATATCCAGCTGTTCATGAGGATGTGCTTTCTGAAACTCTTTCTTTATTCTAATAAATAATAACTTTCCTTCCATTACTGTATATTCCCTTTTTGTTTTCTTTCTTTTCCTTCCTTCCTTGCTTGCTTTATGCCTTTCTTTTTCTTCCTTTTTTTCTTTTCTTTTAGTTGACCTATGGTTCTTTTTCCCAAGCAGAGTTCCAACCTATTAAGTTATCTTCAGTTTACTGGATGGTCCCAAATGAGGACTGTCAATACTTTGGAGTTATACAACTTTTCCTCCATTTTGGATGGACATGGATTGGAGTCTTCGCTTTTGAAACAAAGGGAGAACACTTTTTTGCAGAAACTACATCCATTGCTTTCAGAGAATGGGATCTGTTTAGCTTTCACACAAAAACTTCCAAAACGTATCAACTTGGAATACTTCCAACAATTATTTGTTTTATTCACAAGCATTTCTAATAAATTGATAGATCAGAAAGCAAATACTTTTCTTGTTTATGGAGATTCATTCACAATAGTGTGGCTCAGAACTGTTGTGGTTCTACATGATCCTGAAAATAAAGAGACTGCATTGTTTAGGAAGGTTTGGATCCTGATGAATCCAATTGATTTCATATTGACAGGATTTCAGAGGGGTTGGGATCTCCAGTTGTTCCATGGGGCTCTTTCCTTTACAGTGCATTCAAGAGAAGTTCAAGGCTTCAAAGAATTTCTTCAAGTCATCAAACCCTCAACCCACAAAAATGGATTTCTTCAAGAAGTTTGGCAACAGTTGTTTAACTGTCTGCTTTCAAAGGCATCTTTGATCAATGAAACTTGTAGTGGGGAAAAGAATCTGGAGAATTTGCCTGCCCCCCTGTTTGAATTTCAGATGACTGGCCAAAGCTACAGTATCTACAATGCTGTTTATGCAGTGGCATATTCTTTGCATGCGGCAATACAATCAAGAGAGATTCTAAGGATTGAATTTCTGGATCTGCAACCTTGGCAGGTAATCATTTTGTGCCATACCTATCTTGAGTTTCAGTCATCATAGCTTATCTATCCTATGGTCACTTATAGAGAGGCAACAAAGCTATTAGTGTCAGAGGTTATTAAAGTGTTCAGCCATACCATAGTGACGGTATCTCCAGAAACAACCAGGATATTCGCTTTGCTTTGTGTAAGATGAAGATTAATTCTTTCATATAAGACAATGATTTTATTCCAGTTATCTTGCTTTTGTTTCTCCTGCTGTGGCACTCTTTGAGTGAAAGCCAAACAGATTCCATTCTGAGAAAATAGGGCCTCTAGGAAGACCAGAAAATGCTCTGCAGTGTCTCCATCTTGAGCAAAGAGGCCAATCCAGATCCATCCAAAATATTTTAGCAGGTAAATGATGCCTCGGGTCTGATGGTCTTCACTCACAGCCATACAGTAGAAGGTAGGCCTCAATCCATTCTTCCCTTTAGAGGCAAAGGATCCATACACTATCTAAGAGGTGAAGAGATGTTTCAGAAATAAGTTAGGAGAAAATTCTCTGTAATTCTATGTCCAATGTGAAGTCTTAGTATTTTTGGTTCAACCTCTTTTGTGACATTATATGTCTTTGTTAAAACATGACTCAAACTCATTTCAGATTAAACTAAGGGGACCAACTGAAGTTGAATGTAGGGGAAAGGAGGACAAGTAAACATTTATTTATTTATTTTATTTGTTTGTCAAACAAGATAACAAGTATAGATATGAACATAAACATGAACAAAGGAAGTAAATACAGATAAATGGGGACAGTAAGACAGGGATGCTAGGCACGCTGGTGCACTTATGCATGCCTCCTTTAAGGACCTCTTAAGAATGGGGTGAGGTCCATGGTAGACAATTTGAGATTGAAGCTGTGAGGATTTGAGGCTGTAACCACGAGTCAGGTAGATCATTCCAGGCATTGACCACTCTGTTGCTGAAATCATATTTTCTTCAATAAGCTTGAAGAAATACTTTGGATTTGTATTGATTATTTGCCCGTGTATTATTTTGGTTGAAGCTGAAGAAGTTGTTGACAGGCAAGACATTGTACCAGACAATTTTGTGTACTATCATTAGTACTGAAGGCTAGCTCAGTGGCCAAATTCCAGGCAGAAATGAACACCCAACTCAACAACAAATACACAAGCACAGGTCTGATTTTGGTAGGGTTCACTCAGAAAAGAGAAATACAGCACCATAAAACAAATAAAACAACCCATAAAACAAATAAAATGGTCCTAATTTATACCTGGAACCTATTGCTATTTCTAAATTTTTCAATCCTTTCCCCCCTCAAAGCAGATTGCTTTCTAAGTCTGCAACAAGATACTATCTCCTATTCAATATTGTCCTGATAGATGGATTAGTGGTGGGCAGGCAGGCAGGCAGACAATTTATTCAGTTGTTCCATTGATGAAAATCTCACTGCCTATTCAAACACACTTTTCTGTCCAGGCATTTTGTGAGGAAGAAAAGATTGTTTTCTTTAACATTGCACTCACTCACTTTTAACATTTCCTATGCAAATAGATAAAATCAGTTGATGCTAAAGGAAATCAACTGAGTTTTCTTTGGCAGGACCTAAAATGAAGCTAAAGCTCAAATACTTTGTTTACCTCATCCCCATTTACAAAACCCCTGATCTTGGGGAAAAGTGAAGGAAAAAGGAGAGAGGGAAAGCAGAGAATAAAAAGAAAGAGAGTGCGTAAGATAAGTGTCAGAAAGGTTGAAGATAGAGATTGCAAATGTTAGGAATATTAAAGCCATGTAGAAAAAAAGAAGAAGAAAGTTCAATTGCATTTTGAAACAAACACCTTTGAGACAAAACAGTGAGAAGAAAATTGTAAATGAAAAGATGGAGACTGCATAAGGTAAGTGTCAGAAAGGTTGAAGATAGAGATTGTAGGATGTTGGATATTAAAGCTGTGCAGTCACAACAAAAAGATCAGAATCTCCTACCTTCTGATCTTCCCCTCTTCTAACAAAGGAGGCCAATTAAAAGGAAACACAGCATAAATGGGAAAAATCCGAGATGTAATCCCACCAATTACATAATCTCCCGACTGATAGATACGTGCAAAAAAGGGACAGGCTTAGTTCTAGCCTGAATTTGCACACCAAGTGAGGGTACCTAAGCAGGAATATTATGGTCTACACCATCTTGTTATTCAATCTTCTTTCTGTACACATCTCTGCCTATTTTATGAGATGATTAGACACAACGAACATGAATTTGTCCAGGAGGTAGTGCCAAAGGAGCTTGGTGTGATGTGATCCATGGGGTTTTGAAGAGTCAGATTGAACATCAACAAGTGATTAGTGATTGAACATCAACAACAATGTAATTGTGAATCATATCTAGGATTTGCTCTGATTCTTGTTTGCATACCATGTTGTATGAATGCCATATCAAAACATCAGTAGAAATAAAAAACCCAGATATATTAAGCAAAAGCATCTCAAGTACACACAATCCCTACCAAAACCTCACCTGTGGAATCTTATAAAGAGTTAAGATGTCCACTACATGGAAGGAGATATCAAACGTCAATCCTCCAATCATGGCTATTATCTTCTTCTTGGATTCACAGTTGTAATTGAGGGCTGTTCTCTGTGACTTAAAAAGAATCTGCAGGATATTGTGATAGAACATTCTCTCATAGTTATAGGAGTCTTGAATGTAGAATCCAAGGGTGATGTTGGACAAAATCTTCGGATTCTTATTAATCTCATTTATAGCAAATGCCAAAGCTAAGTTGTGCTGGTAAAAGTTTGTCATTATGCTGAAAATAAAGGTACATACATATTTCACATGAAATGATTAAAAACTTCAAACATTTATGAAGCTTCTGAGCATCCTAGGTCATGAATGTTCCAAAGGTGCTTTTTCAAGAGGCAACTGGACTTCCAGAAAGACCAGTTGCCTCTTGAAAAAGCACCTTTGTGTAAAACTCTGAAAATTGTTATTTAAAATGGCATTTTCTTCTTTCTTCTTTCTTTCTTTCTTTCTTTCTTTCTTTCTTTCTTTCTTTCTTTC